>VKKT01007156.1:61920-74748 GCA_008038995.1 Haliotis laevigata | reverse complement strand
ATGATGATGATGATGATGATGATGATGATGATGATGATGATGATGATGATGATGATGAAAGATCTATGTAAGAAATTATCCTCGCTATACAAGTCAGTACATGAACACTGTATGTTCACCTCGATGTCAAAATACTGTGTCATATTTTGTCATAAGGGCAAAAGAAGTAATGAAAATGGTTAGTCAACAAACTTGTTGCTGTAGAACAGTTTTGTTTGTTTGTTGTATAAACCACACTCAGCAATATCCCAGCTACATCGTGGTGGTCTGTAAATAATCAAGTCTGGACCAGTGATCAACAGCATGAGCATTAATCTACACAATTGGGATATGATGACAAGTTGCATAAATCAATGTTCATGCTGTTGTCTACTGGACTGTCTGGAGAACAGGTACGGAACTTGACAATGGGTTGTTCTTTACCCTCTTGTTAGGAGGAAGTTGTGCTAACCTACTAACTAAACCAGGAGTATATAAACACGGTGCAATGATTGAATGTTGTATCTTATGTCCATATCAAGGTGTCTGCCTCTGTGTGACCTGTGGTCAAGTCTGGTGTACGTGGCCTGCAAGCAGACGGGCATCCAGAGGCTCAAGGCCATACAAGTGTTGCTGAAGATCACACAGACGCAGTTCAAGTAAGTAGAGAAGATCAGGTGATTAGTCAACTGGATGGTCATCCACAGCACAACTGATCTGAAGTGAAAGGAGGCTAATTATCATTATGACTAAACACTTCATGTCGATTAGCTTATTGTAAGATACGTCCTGTTAGCAATTTGCACTGTCATGAACAATGAATGACTTCATTTCAGATATTCTCAACAGAGATGCAATAGGACGTCTTGTTGCTTGAAATAATGTTTTGATTAACATGAGAATTGCTAAATTCCCATTCAGAAAGCTGTTACACTCAATTCCACCATTATGGATAATATTGCTCCATTCTGTATCTGTGTTCAGGTGTAGACTGGGGACAGAGCAGAAGCCGTCTGTTGATCCCGGCCTTCTGAAGCCTCTGTGGCTACTGTACACCAGTCTCACCAAAGATGATGCAGACCCTGGGAATGTCCTGCCACCAGTTGTCCGTGCTCTGTCCGAACTGTTCCTGCAAGTGGAAAACCTTGTCATGGTATGTACATAGGTCATTATTGAAATGGGAAACTGTTATTGTCATGTTGATTACCATCTCTTCACTCTGTGCATCATCAGATTTACAGGTGTGGCTTTTTGTATTCTGAATTTCTACAACAAAAGCTGTTCTCCATAGTGTACCTAGTTTATGTTGATACCAGTGTAATCCTTGTGTTTAGGAGTGGGACATGCATGTAGAGTACTTGGTGGCAGTGCAGGACATAGAGGAGATCCGCAAGGTGGTTGGACAGGTGAGTCACGGGATCCATGTGGCATCTTGCACTGTACTCTTGACATTGTCAGGTGCATAGCAAGCCAATTATTTCATGTAAGCCCGATAGGTTGCAAAGCTTTACATTTAGACAGTATCGAGTGCTTTCCCTTCTTAACAATCCAGTGTAAGCCAGGCTTTTTTTCATAATGGTAGCTATGCCCCTGGTTGTAGTGTGTGAAATAATGGCAGGAGTTTTAACAGTCAATGCAGTCATTGCAAGCGCTGAGATATAGGGGCAACAGTTGTAGTCCTCAATGCAGTGATTGCAACTACTGTGATAAAACGTTAATGGGTACAATAAGGACTGGTCGGCTATAATGTGTCTGAGTGGGGTATTCATGCTTAACTGCGGCATGAGCTGGCACTATAAAACCAGCTTAAGTCTGGGCTAGTACAAGAAGCCACACATACACACGCATGCACATTGTCATATAAGCGAAATGTTCTCAAGTACAACGTCTCACCTCACCTGAGATAAACGAGTTCTTCTTCTCATATTGCTTACACTGATGTAATAATTGTGAAACATTCATGTAACAAGAATCGGACTGAAGTCGGTTCGAGGTGTAAAGCTGTCACACTGTTTATCAGCTGCTCTGAAAGTGATGTGTGACGTGTGTAGTATGGAAGCAGGGTCTACTCTTACTGTGGATAGTAACTGGCTGGATTCTGCTTCTCTCTTGCCCCCAGGGCCTCATCAACATTGCAGCCATCGGCCATATGATCGCATACAAGAACTCTGCTACAGAACTGGCATTGGCTGTTAAGAAAAGAAGCACAACAACTCAAGGTTCTCAAGAAAAATAGCTCTGTCAGCTTTTAGGATATGTACAGTAATGTCAAATTTCATGTATAAAATGCATTAATTATGTACAATATGTATTTTAATTTGTAATATAATTTGTACATTTCTAACAGCTGTTTTATGTTTTCAGCTTTGCGCCAATATTTTGTCAACAGTCTGAACTTTTGTGATGATGTTGTAAATTGTCTGTGATTCTTGCCATAATTACATCCTGACTGACTGAATAGCTGCAACCAATGGAAGAGAATCTTTGTTTTGAAGAGTAAGGGGTTTTTTTGTACTGCAGGTTGACATGTTCAGGTTAACTAAACCAATTGTCTACCTGGTTTTGTCAGCCGGTAACCTGTCTGCCTTGCTCGTACCAGTAGAAACTGACTTGTTGGCCTACACAATTCTACAGTGATATAGCAGGTGCGTCCACTTTAACTGACATAACAGACACTGATCACATGATGGCTCTGGTTATCCCTGGTTATCTGTGGTCTGTATTAGGAATATTCAACATGTTTAGGATAAAATGTGTGAAAATCTTTTTCATTTAATCTAACTGTTCAAATTAAAAAAAGAAACAACTATGCCATGTTCACACATTATGATATAATAAAAATATAATAATAGTCCATTTGTCATTGGCATTTCTCCATGCACAATGCATGCTCACAGCGCCCAAACAGTCTCATTATTATTAATCAGATAACCCAATATTGACGCCTATTGGTTAGATATCACTAAAAGTATTTTGTATAATTGAGCCACTTGGGGATGAACTGTTTATCTGTTAGATACATCAATACAGCAGAGCTTTATTGTATCGAACTACCTGGAAAAAAAGTTTTATTTATTCAGGGTTTGAGACAGCCAACAAAGTGAATTCGAGATTATTACCAGACACAAGGCTAGATATTTTACGTTAATATCTATCATTAGTGTGCACATTACTTATCTCATCAATAACTGGTTGTATTCTGAGACATGATTAACAGAACACTGTCACTCATGTTTGCAGGAATAAATCTTTGGTCCATTTTACTAGTTAACCCTTTGTCGTTGATGCTGTGACTTCTATTGAGCCACAACGTATTGTGTGAACACCCCTGAAAATGGCAGTAAAGGTTTTGCAGTGTTTAGATAATCCACCCAGTTGACATGCTGACATTGTGGTGCGCGTTGTCACGTCTAAAGTCTGCAGTTGTAAGTACATTGTTTATTTCCTGATGTACATTTATCATGGTTTCACAGGATCTCAGACTGGACTTGTTTCGTCACCTGTTTTTATCCCCCCGGCATGTAATGCCATAATCATTTTGTTTCCAAAGCATAACTAAAAAAATGTTCAATATTTTTCAACAATAATTGGTAGATATATCAAACAGAACCTTAAGTGGTGCATTTTGCTATTTGCAGATTTTGGCATTTTTATTTTTCCCGGTTTCCATGGAAACGATTTGGACTTAGTCTCAAAAGGGAGGGGTGGGTTGCGTTTCCAGAGCATAACTCAAGGACCGTTCAATATTTTTCAGCAGAACTTGGCAGATATATGAGACAGATCTTGAAGTGGTACCTTTTGCTACTTACAGATTTTTGTCATTTTATTTTTTCGGTTTCCATGGAAACGATTCAGACTTAGTCTCAAAAGGGAGGGGTAGGTTTTGTTTCCGGAGCTCAACACGAAAACTTCTTAATATCTTTCAGCAAAACTTGGCAGGTATGTGAGGCAGATCTTGAAGTGGTGCCTTTGAAGATTTTTGTCATTTATGTTTTTCATGATTTCCATGGAAATGATTTGCACTTAGTTTAAAATCAAGCTGGACTTTAAGTAACTGTCAGATGATTTGTTCTATCGATGATGTGGGGGCCGGGGGGATATGTCATCTTCTGATGACTCTTGTTTATCCATGATATTGTTTGACAAATTAGGAGTTACAGAAAACCATGGTTATGTGAGTGACTTGTTTGTTGGATTGTTCGCTGTACATACCCTCATCAGGAAGGGAGAGAGATGCTCCAGTTACTGTCAGGCACTGTGGCTACACTCCTGTCTCAAAAAGAGGACGATTATGTTAGTGTAAGATAGCGTATCATGATTCTTCAGTTTTTTTCTTAGGCACAATGTCACACATTTTCGACAATATTTTGGCTTATGTTTTTTGGCATATGCACTCACTTTAGCTTCCTATTGATGCAAAAAAAAGAAGAAAAAAGACTTATTATCCCATACGACTTGCCTGAAATTGATAATTGAAACTGAGGCAAACAGCTTCCAAAGAGATAACACTTGCCATATATGGAATAAACGATTGCTCCGTACATTGAAAACAGTCGCACCTGGTGTTGTCAGTGTTTGCCGAACTGGCCTCAATCACAAGTTGCGTTCTAAGATATTCGTAAAGATAGTACCAAGGGACATAACTCTATAATGGTTGGTCGGAAGAAGATGCGAGAGTCGATTTAATGCAACGCTGCATTAATTCATTCAAACTTTTTAATAATTTAATATTGTAATCCCTTTTTTATTTTTATTTTTTTAATAAGGTATATGGTAGCTTCCCTCAGGGCTGATAGTTAGTATTATTGAGAGAAATGCATTATGTAGTTCAGTGAAATGTGGTATGACATTGTGCCTTTAAGTCTGTTCTTCGTCTATTTAAAGTATTGCACAAGTAGGTATTCATTGATTTCATGTTTACAGTCAGTTTCTCTTCAGTGACTGAAACAAGCAGGAGGTGTAAGAAACCTCTGACTGTCACCTGATCTCAGCAGTTGCGAATGTATTACTTGTTTGAAGCCTAAATGTTCATTATGCTAAATTGCTATTTGTGTTTTTATGTAGAAGCCATCCTAATTCGTAGGATCAATCAATATATTGATTCTATGACAGCCAGTGACTGTATACTGTGTCTGTGTCAGTGGTAGCTTCCATGTTTATGGGAGATGCAGAGTTTGTACAAAACATCTACATATCAGACCTAGTTATAAGTTATATATTGGTCAACAGATGTTTTCTGGTTTCAACATGTTTTTTCTATGATTGTTTTCTTTAGGAATGAGGCCTATATGTGTTACATGTGATATGCTCTGTATAATTTCTCCTGTGGATTTCCAAGTGGTGAGTCAGTTATTGTGTAAGCAGATTGATTTCTTTAGAAATGAATAATTTTTATATGATTTCTCCATAATTTACAGTTATATGCACTAAGTTTGTTTAATTATATGATATTTTTTTTTACATTTTAATTAAACATTTTAAATTAGTTCAATAAATCAAAAATGTCAGTATGGTACTGATAACTGTACATTTAGTGCTAACATGATCAGAGAAAATTAATTTCAATATCTGACATTTCATTTTCATGTTTTGTGTTTTAATAAGTATCAAAATATATGATGACCGCAACAAAAGGCACGAATGGCTTATGACCATTCGCGAAAAAGACTTCAAAGATTTGATGTGTTTGAAGAACCACTTTCAAACTTCGATATTAAAGAATGCTATCACATGCTCGCAGTATTACTCCAAGGAACATTAGTACACAATAACAGTAATAAGACCAGCCAATTATTTCATATTACTATAATAAATCTGTCAGGGAATACCTGATAAGCTCTGGCCACATGAAACCTGGTGATCCTTAACTTCCTTTTGAGTAGTATACCTTAATTGAGTTGTAGAAACATGCATTCTTGATTGATGTTATTTGTAGCACTTTATTAGGCATACATGATAAATACGGTCTGTATGTAAAGGCTGGGGTTCAAACCTATACACAGATGGGGTGTGGCTTCCTTATTAAAGCTGTCTTTCGATGCAAAGCAATGCAGTATTCAAGTACATTCCATGAAATATTTAAAAAATGACTTACCAGTTCATGGTGAAATTAATCCTTAGTGTAAAGAAGTATGTTATGAAGGCTCACTGTAAAATGTATGTATGCAGACAGCCTAAAAAACATACGTTTTGAAAATATATTTCTTTTTTTCAAATCTAGATTTGAATTTTCCACTGTCAGTCAGATGGCCAGAGCAGGTGCGTTTCCATGGAAACAAGCCTGTGAGTTGACTAAAAGTTTTATCAGGGTTTCATATTTCAGGCAGGCTGTGAAACTGTTCCCACCTCCCCACTACCCTCCCCACTCCCCTCCCCACTCCCCTGACACCATGCTTTGCATGGTTAGGGCTGTACACTTATTTGATGCTGACATCACCATGTTGAAGATTTTATTTTTAGAAAATAAGTAAAATTTGAAATTTCATAAATTCTAATCAAATGAATCTCTTTAGTCATGAAAATATACAGTGAAAGAGTTGTAAAGACATTTACTATAAGGCACATGTTTATTCCGGTAGTAAATTCCAAGGTTAACCTTTGACATCGCCAGGCTCTTGCCAGGCACCCATAGCCCTTACAGTCCTGTCACCCACTGGCAGATAACATCTACACTGCTGAGGGTATTTTGGAGGTTTGCACCCCGGCCTTTAAATGCATGAACTGCATGCACATAGGACCTTTAAAAAGTAACATTGTAATGCATAAAAACTTATTGAAGTGTTTTGCATCACTTATTAGGTGTGTATATCACCTGTATCTGCAATGCTGACAAATTATATTGAAGATTTACCTGTATATGGATTTTGTGAAGGTATATAATGGCTGCAGTTAACCAACTGTCCGTAACACTAAGTTGTGCCCTGTGATACTCCCTAGGTGTACATGTTGTACATAGGCAAGGAATGTAGACAGAGTATTTATCTGAGTGTATATAAGTCAAATCCGTTGTACATTCTGTGCATATCTGGTGACACAGACCTTTTCAAGTGCTATTGAATATAGTGGAAAATAGTAATATAATTTGAGTTGATTTTGTGAGTATATATTATTATTATTTTCCTGCATATCCCTGTTTGTTAAAGTTGTGATGTTTCCTACATGTTTCATACCTTTTATTTTGTCAGTATAAATGTGTATTGATCATGGAAAATTGTAGATCGAGATCAGTTACTACCTAGCATGTTTGTTTCATGGCATGGTGTGGTTATCACAATGTGTAAGAACTGGAAATGTCAGCTTGAGAACTGTCAGAACTATAAAACATTAACAGATGAAATATCAGTGAAGTAAACAGCTGTACAAGCATGGTTGTTGATTGTTTGTTTTTGTGATTGAACAGCGATGACTATGTAATGACTGCAAATGGTTGAATCACTTATCACTTTATTGTTGTATGTTGCTGGCCTACATTGGCCTATCATGAATTTCATGAACACATCATAAAGAAAGTACACACAGACAGACACACACATACCTTGATACCAAATACACAGAACTGTTTCCACAAAGATATGAGCACACAAAAAGAGGAAGGTTCCCACCCAAACCATAAACACATACACACATGAAGGCAGATACCTGCACATAAACAAACCCACACAGACAAAGGTACACACACAGAGATGAAGGCACTTAGCCACACATAAACACACACAGATGAAGGTACACACACAGAGATGAAGGTATACACACACAGATGAAGGCACACAAAGGTACATACCCACACAAACAAGTGCACACACACACACACACATGAAAGCACATGCAGAGACAAAGGTACACACAGACGAAGGCACATACCCACACATAAACAAACACACAAAGGAACACACACATGCAAAGCACAAACACACAGATGAAGGTACACACACACAGATGAAGGTACACACACACAGATTAAGGTACACACACACAGATTAAGGGACACAGACACCAATCAAGTGACTGTTTAGTTGCTGACATACCATTTAATGCTGTTTCAAGTTATGTTGTGTTATTTGGTATGCTTGATTTCTTGATCATTGAAAGGAAACCTGTACATTTTGAGCTGTGTCAATTCTCATAATCAAAATTTGAATACTAAATGCTTAAAACCTGTGTCAGTGTTTTCATGATGTTCAGCTGTCATCACTCAAGTAATGCATGATATCCAAAGTATTGTCCTTTCCAGCCAGATGGTTCATCAAGTACAAGTTTGTCATGTGTTGTTATTGGATCCTCTCAGACTCAGAGACTGTATGATCTGTTATCATTAATAATTTGAATGATATTATGTCCATGCAGAGTTAATCTGTGCCTTCCGTTTGAGTCGTGTATTGGTTGACTGTGAAACTAGTTGTCCTGTACGCTCTCTGTGCACTGTACATACTGCTCAACTATGTCTTTTGTAAAAGATTATCACATCCACCCATTGTCTGTGTTTTCTTTACAAGAAGTAGTCGTAGCTTTGACTACAGCCACGGGATACTCCTGTGACTTGCTGGGCCATTCTGGACACCATTGAGTAACTGAGTTTGGTTTTACGCCGCTTTTAGCAATATTCCAGCAATATCACGGGGGGGACACCAGAATTGGGCTTCACATATAGTGCCCATGTGGGGAATCGAACCCGGGTCTTCAGCGTGATGAGCGAACACCTTAACCACTAGGCTACCCCACCGCCCCTGACACCATTGACCTACTTTAACCCAAGAGAGATGCCAAGGAATAGCCCCTGCATCAAAAGAAGACAGATCAGCCATTGATTCTATGACTAGATGTGACGGTATTAATATATGTGTACCCGATTTAGGCTGTTTCAGTGCTACTTTGAAACTCTGAACCCATATGGTTTGGCTGTTTGTGTATAAGGTCAGGCATTAGCACGTTTCATTATGAGTTCACGACTTCAGCATACTGATGGCATTCATGTGTGTCTTAAAGAATATGGACTTACGATAATGAACTTACCTAGTACAAACTTGGAGAGTCAATGCAGGATAGCCATGGAAGGACAGCCATCTCTGCAATGTCTGTGTAGGTTATGAAACAATCCTGAGCATCTTGCCACTAGTTTATCATGAGTTGAGCCCAACAGTGATAGTCTGTATTCACAGACTTGTAAGCAGTCGGATGTGTATTTTCTTGTATTATGCCACTGATTGGAGTGGGTCAGAGTGTCTCTGAAAGCAGAAAGTCCTTGGTATTGACTTGTCCGTGGAGACCTTGACCTTCCCCGGTATCTGGGTGTGGTTGTCTTGAGTCCAGCATGTTCAGAACTGACACTCGACAAAAGGTACATTGACTATTTCTGCCAACCATTATTCTCCTCAGTCTCTAATTTCTTCAGGCAGATATCAGTATGTACAGGTGGCCACGGTGCTGCAATTCGATGCGTAGAGTTGCGTCCCTTAGACACGCCAGAAACCTATGACAGTGGATCACACATTGTTTCCTTGATTTGTTATTATGGTACTCATGCTTGTAGGTTCTCCAAAATTGCACCACGTGGACTTTCCTTCCACATTAAAGTTGACATTAAATTATACAGCGGACATACTGTTCAAAACCATGTTAAACCAAACTTGCTCACCCGCAATGATCGCCCTTCCCTGTATCTGGATGTTGACGTCCGTCTATAAAAGAAACTATTATCTTTTCAACAAGCCATTGGTTGAAAGAATATGATGCCATATGCACAGGTTTTGACTGAAAATGTCTCTGTGACTATACAAAATGACTTGTCCTAAACGTCTGCATGTAACTACCATTGATACATGGCTACGGCGTCATACAGTCAGTATGGCCAATCAGTCATTGGCTACGCTCGGAAATTGTGTTATCATGCTCCATCTGTGCTCGTAACATCAACCATCAGTTTGGTTGACCGAGGGTTTTAGCTCAAATATATATATATCTAACCTAGAAAAGATTATTCCATTTAGTAAGTGACCTTTTTTCCCCTATGGAAACTGGCACTGAATAACCTAAATAATTAAAAAGATACGCACTATTTTCTTCAAATGGGTCAATGAATGTTGATGCAATTGCAACATACACACCAGACCACAGGTTAGTAAAAAGCCTCAAATGGCAAAAAACAACCAACCATCTAACTCTTTCCAAATGGACATCAAATACTTCAAAGAGCTCATACAGCTCTTGCTAAGAAGTTGTTTGATCCGAGTTACAAGATTCAAGGCCTTGGTATAGATTATGCAGCTTTTAGTGACAGTTGAAATAAATAGTTCCATTCAGAAATATGCAACTTATTCCTTTTCACCCCTATCGCCCATCCACCCATCCTACACACACACGCACGCACGCAACGCCCACTTCGCTCCTTCCCTTGCACCTGTCACCGCTTCTTACAATGCGAAACCGTAATTCATTCTACTGCTAAAAGTCTCATTTAAAGTGAGTTTTAATATCACGCAGCGCGAAAGGTCAGATTGCACAAGAATTGAATTCGTTACTTACAGAAAAATCAATGAAAGTAGTTTCCCTGTTTTCTATACCCCGAGTTAGTTGCCACGTTACGCGCGGGTCAGCAATAACAAATCTATGTTATAATTTCACTTCAAAACACTAAAGTTATAATTAAATTGTATGTTGTATTCTAGACTCATACAACCCACAATATACAGGCATACAGACATTTTACAACTTTGAACATCGGAGTTGTAGGTTTACCTAAAGCCACTAGTATTGTGAATCAACGGAGTAGCTTACGTATGAATATACACTAACATGATTCATAGCGACATAAAATCGAACACGTCAATGGGTACGACTTTCCTTCATTGACTAACGCTTATGGCGTGTCAATGTGGCGCACCATTGCTACGTTGGTGGGTCGCTAGGACCGCCAGTCTGTGAATGCATTCTTACACTCTGCTATGGGCAGGTGCACACACGAACTAAATACCTTCCCTTCTCCATGCGTCTACAATGTCACCGTGGAAAGAGCTTTGAAGCGTTCACCTACTTGTGGTATACCTGGCTTACATAAGCGCACGAGAGCGAGTATAACACTTCATATTATAACACGGTACGGGTATAACACTTACTACTGGAGGGAGTAACACGGTTGTTTTGGGCTGTGATCAAACTGAATATTTTCTAAATGTGGCTGGAAACTGTAAGAGATTATCATGTGGACTTCAAAATATTCGTGATATAATACACACAGGTAGGTCTCGTTTCTGTTTTATTACAATTTCATGAACCATTGTACCGTGTCATTAACAACTATATATTGTGACATTAACCACTTTACCGTGTCATTAACCACAATATTGAGTCATTAACCTCTATACTGTGTCATTAACCACTGTACAGTGTCATTAACCACTATACTGTGTCATTAACCACAATACTGTCATTAACCACAATATGGTGTCATTATCCACAATACTGTTTCATTAACCGCTATACTGTGACATTATCCACTATACTGTTCCATTAACCACTACACCGTGTCATTAACTACTACACTGTGGCATTAACCACTACACCGTGTCATTAACTACTACACTGTGGCATTATCCACAATACTGTTTCATTAACCACTATATTGCGTCATTAACCACTACACCGTGTTATCAACAACTATATTGTGTCATTAACCGCTATACTGTGTCATTAACCACTATACTGCGTCATTAACCATTATACCCTGTCATTAACTACTACACCGTGTTATCAACAACTATATTGTGGCATTATCCACAATACTGTGTCATTAACCACTACACCATGCCATTAACCACTACACTGTGTTATCAACAACTATATTGTCTCATTAACCACTATACGGTGTCATTAACCGCTATACAGTGTCATTAACCACTATACCCTGTCATTAACCACTACACTGTGTTATCAACAACTATATTGTGTCATTAACCACTAAACTGTGTCGTTAACCACTATACTGTGTCATTAACCGCTACACTGTGTCATTAACCACTATACCCTGTCATTAACCACTACACTGTGTTATCAACCACAATACTGTTTCAGTATCCACTATACCCTGTCATTAACCACTACACTGAGTCATTAACCACTACACTGTGGCATTAACCACTACACTGTGTCATTAACCACTACACTGTGTCATTAAACGCTATACTGTGGCATAAACCACTATACTGTGGCATTATCCACTACACTGTGTCATTAACCACTATACTGTGACATTAACCGCTATACTGTGTTATTAACCACTACCCTGCATCATTAACCACTATATACTGTGGCATTAACCACTATACTGCGTCAGTAACCACTACACTGTCATTAACCGCTATACTGTGTTATTTACCACTACTCTGTGTCATTAACCGCTATACTGTGTCATTAACCGCTACACTGTGTCATTAACCGCTATACTGTGTCATTAACCGCTACATTGTGTCATTAACAGCTACACTGTGGCATTAACCACTACACTGTGTCATTACCCACTACACTGTGTCATTAACCACTACACTGTGTCATTAACCAATACACTGTGTCATTAACCACTATACTGTGGCATTAACCACTACACTGTGGCATTAACCACTACACTGTGGCATTACCCACTACACTGTGGCATTTACCACTACACTGTGGCATTAACCACTACACTGTGGCATTAACCACTACACTGTGTCATTAAGCACTATACTGTGTCATTAAGCACTACACTGTGTCATTAACCGCTATACTGTGTCATTAACCACTGCACTGTGTCATTAACCACTATACCCTGTCATTAACCACTATACTGTGTCATTAACCACTACACTGTGGTATTAACCA
>VKKT01007156.1:13625-27058 GCA_008038995.1 Haliotis laevigata | reverse complement strand
AAGGTAAGTTCCACCAACCCTCAACTTCTGTAAAGATACACTACTTGAGAAAGGTAAGTTCCACCAACCCTCAACTTCTGTAGATATACACTACTGAAAAAGGTAAGTTCCCCCAACGCTCACTTTCTATACAGATACACTACTTGAGAAAGGTAAGTTACCCCAACCCTAACCTTCTGTACAGATACACTACTTGAGAAAGGAAAGTTCCACCAACCCTCAACTTCTGTACAGATACACTACTCAACAAAGCTAAGTTCCCCCTGTCTCTCACCTTCTGTACAGCTGCATCATGTCTCTGCTGGAGCTTCAGCTTCTCTTCATGGTACTTGGCCTCCACCATCTTGGTTCTGAGCTCAATCTGAACAGAGGTAACAGGGTAGGATACTGTGAATTAATTCAATATTGGTATATGTACATACATGTTCTTACTAAAAATTATTATCAAGTCATCACCAAATACTCAAATATGGAAACCCTTTTGAAACACAATGACCAAGAACAATGCACATATTCTACAATTACTTTGCATCTGTGTTGCTCAAAACCAGCACCAGGTGTATGATGGTGGCCTACAGATTTTCTGGACTGGACCAGACAATCCAGTGACTAATACTCTGACTTACTATCCACGCAGTCAGGATCTGGTGCCACCAACCAAGTCACCGAGTCAGACCACCAGATCCACATGGTAGCCTCTGTCAACCAGCAGAGGCTCCTGGTGACTTATCACAACCAGGAATACCACAATTACTTTAGTTTGTGGCTGTTATTCCATGTCTCCTGCCCTATTGAGATGATACAGAGATAAAGGAATATAACTCACCTCCCTTGTCCCTCCTCTTCCTATGCTGCTGTCATCATGGAATGTTGTACCTGGAAAATATAATTCAAATAAACACTAATAATTTTGTCAAATTTATTCATAAAATATTCCTAAACTATGTTTAAATATGTGATTACAAGCACCACCACACTTTCACATAACAGTATCATGTACAGTCAAATACATGAGTTTTGTCACCAGGACCTAGCTGTGATGGTTCTGACTAACAGGACATGAGCACACTTCAAATATTCTCTTGAGAAGATAAGAGGAATCAACAGAAAGCTAAGGATTGGGAAACATGCGTCAAGATAAAAACATTGACACACAATATCAATATGCATAATACCGATTGCTATTTCATTGAAACTGTGAGGGAGATAAGGGCATGGTGAGGAATAACTGAAATATACAACCCCATGTGACTGACAGGTCAAGGAGGCAGTGTTTACCTTTAGCAAGCGAGCTGGCCAGAGATGTGGTGGAGCTATAGGGCTTGCTCCAGTCCATGTCACTGGTCTGAAACACACAGGTACCAGCTAAACCACAGAATATCACATTCACAACTAGTCGATACTTATCAGATGTATCATATGATAATGTACATGTGTATGTAGTCATGGTAGCTGAAATGACAATGTTATTACTTTTGGTAAGGAAGTGAAAAAATACCTACATAGGAAATAAACCAATAAATAATATTGATTTAATCTTTACTGTAGATGACACAACTGACCTAGCAGGTTCAAAACATGAGTGGAAACAAAGAAAGATAAGTGTATATAACAAAGCTCACAATAAACAGTGTAACTGAGCTCGAGATTTAGATCACCAAGTTTCATATCATGTACCTTTCAGTCAGTTTGTTTGTCAAGCAGTTTCGGCAGTCACCTTATGCTTGGCGACTCATATCAATTTCATGATGCATGTTTAGGTGTTGGTTGACACTTAAATTTGGTGGTGCCTTCATTTCATAACTTACAGTATTTACTGAAGCTACAGTTACACATGAAGCTGTTAGCATTGCAAGATTATTCTGTGAACAGGACACAAGATGAAGATCCTTGATTTAATGTGCCAGCACCAATAACTAAACCTGTGATGAGGTCACACCCTACCACTGGACTACCTGTACCCCCAAAGACTAGATTCCCCGTGTTTACCAGCAGGGATCCAACTGCCCCTGTCTCGGTCCTGCGTCTCGGTGGGGACAGACTGGGATCCTTGTCCAGACTGACACCCAGGCTGGAGTAGGGTCTGGAAGGGTAAACAGACTCTACTTCACTGTCAACACATACATGTACCACAGTCATTCTTGTAATTCTTCAGATACATGCAAAGCAAAAAGGATATTGTAACCAATAGTTCTAGCAACAGAGGTATGTTCACATACACGAACACAGTGCCACAGTGCTGTAGTTCACCTGGATATGTAGTCAGCAGTTAGTATATCAACGAAGAGAGCAAGTCCACATAGCACATGTTTTCTGCATATATAAAGTGGACATATTAACTAGGGGGCGGTGGGGTAGCCTAATGGTTAAAGCGTTGGCTCGTCACATGTAGTCAGGTGAGCCAGAATATATCATGGTAATAGGCCAAAATGAAATAAAGACATTCTTTAGAATGGATCAAAACTAACAGGGCAAATTTTGATACGCCACTGTTGCAGCCATCCTTACTAAATTCATTGCTATCACAACAGCTCACACTGAGGTTACAGTTCAAGTGATCTACATGTCATCACTGAATTTGTCATCAACTTAGAGTCTTTACATCATGCATAGATTCTCATGTCAAGCTTTAAGGATCGTTTTACGCTGTGTCAACTGGTTATTCCACTACTTGCAAGTCTTCAGACTATATCCTATGAATTACTTAGCCAGACTATATACTCCATTTACTGGCAAGAAGAATTTCAGATTGAAAGCGTGTGGCAGGTGTTAGTGAATGTGAGAGCATGAGATAATCCTTGATTATTGAAAGCATTGGATCTTCCATTCTATTATACCAAGGACTCATTCCCCTCCACAGCTTTCTGTCAGAAGATATATCACCATCTGAGTAACTAGCTCTATTATTTCTTACTTAGCACAGAATTTCTCTCACTCATGAGGGATCAACAACAAGTCAAAATACTCCTGAAGAAAGTTCAGATCATATCTTCTTAAAAACCTATAGCTTCTACAACCAACTGAATAAGATACCTGTAGTAAATGAACTTTCAGCTGGAAAAGCTGTTTTACTGTGCAGTAAGACAGGGGAATCAAGTTCTTAAGCTACAAGACATTTGCAGTTGCATTAGATATGACACCAGCAAAGATATTACTGGTAACATACATGCTGGTTTCAGTCATAGAGGTACAGTTTTGATTCAACAACTATTTTTAGCATAGTTTAATTCAATCCAGACTGTTTATAAAGCTGTTGTGGGGAACTGATGAAAGGTAATTTTTGAGAATGGAGATCAATATTGAATTACTTACAAAAGAATACTGAGATTAGTTAGAGTATATACCCATGATAACACCTCTCTGTGATTAATGTTTGTGTCTGGGGCACTTGACCATGTAGTTATAAACATCTGCCTTTATCAGTGTTACTGTGGATTATTACACATACTGACAGATAAACTGGGATCTGTCTACACAGTAGCCTAATTAGTACAGCAGACATTGTAACCATCTGATTCCCCTTTCACCTCTTACATTAGATTGGCAGATTGTATTATAGCTTAATAATATAGCTGATCAAAAGCTGAATTAGGTCTGCAGAATTTATATGTAAATGTATATTTTTGTATGAGCATATTTTAGTAGTTGAGGCTGAGCAGTCCATCTCATGCATGCATCATGCCATGCTGATACCAGAACACGCCTGCCTTAGCACACGATGTGGGGAGTAGAAAACAGCATTGAACCTCTCTCGAACGTCACGTGCCACAGTCGAACTGCCCGACAGCCAGGTGGATGTGGCTGCTGGGTTGCCTAGTGACCGGCGCGCCAAGGAGGACCCCATAGATTCCAGCAGCTCTCCGTTCACCCAGTCTGGCACCTTGTCCACCTGGTAACCATGGAGATATTCATCTTTAGGACATCATAAGGGACATGATGAGTCTCGGTCTGACAGAGTTAGGAGAGGAATGTCATGCAAAACCAGATCATTTCATACTGTAGAGTATATATTACTCTGAAGAGAGGCATTCTTTGAGAGGCATTTTAGAAGTTGTAAAGATCGCTTGATAATGGTGTTAGTACCTAAGCTGAAACATCGCACTCATTGCAATAAAGAAGTTGACTATCCATAGAACTTGGTTTTCCTACTCAGAAGAAGTTAATATGCATGACAGAATGGGTTGTTAACACAACAGATTAACTATAGAGATATGAAACAATGAGGGGTGTGTTAACTTCTTCCTTGTAGTATACATCCTGTAGTGTTCTTCATGGTACAAAGAAGTTCCTTTACCATCAAGATATTACATTTATATAACAGTATACTGATGTCGATAACAATGATAATCACCACTAGCAGCTACACACAATCATACAGTAACCTACAATACTTTCATTTGCCCAAAAAGAGACTGTCAGTTCCAGCATGCAATTATCAAATCAAATCTAGTTAACTGTATGGCAACCAAGGAACTGAAATCATGTCTGAAGGTGACACCTCAAGTGTCTCGCACAAAAGCAGATGAACGAGTACTGCAAAGGTATTATTCCATCATGCCCAAATGTCGACCCAAAGAACATGAACAGAAAATATAAGTTACCTCCCCTGCTTGTCCATCTGTGCCTGTCATTGGCTCATCGAAATAGATGGACTGAAATTTTGAATAAGGAAACCTGCAGTTCAGAGTATAACATTTTTTAGACATATCCTTAAATTGTCCACAAATAAGATATATATTCATCACAATGACAGAATAAACCATTGGAATATGAACAAACAAGATCTGGTACAGTGTTGTTCTGATGTTTGTACCCCAGGCATGTATGGTTACTCTTCAGGGTATAACAAACTTATTACCATATATGGAGGTAGAGTAGGAAGTGAGCCATCAGAAGGACGTTTGTCAAATGGTCCCTCCAGTACGCCTCTTCTGAGCATGTGCAGCATCAGCTGGCCATACATGTTCCGGTTCTTCCTGGAACAAACAGCATTCTGGGATTGATGGATAGTCAGATGACAACAAGCAACATTCCTTATGGCAGATTTGCAGTTACCTGAATGAATGGTTATAGTTTTACAACATCA
The DNA here is from genome assembly GCA_008038995.1 of Haliotis laevigata. Taxonomy (NCBI): domain Eukaryota; kingdom Metazoa; phylum Mollusca; class Gastropoda; order Lepetellida; family Haliotidae; genus Haliotis; species Haliotis laevigata. The sequence goes on along the minus strand of VKKT01007156.1, from coordinate 21,972 downwards.
CACCTGAATGAATGGTTATAGTTTTACAACACCTCAGTAATCTTCCAACATCACACCGAGGATACCAGAGATGGGCTTCACACATTATACCCCTGTGAGGACTAGATTCCAGGCTCCGCGTGATAAGCAAATGCTTTAGCCGCTAGGCTACCCAACCTCCAGTACAACTGACAGAAGGATAGTCTTTATCAGCTTGATCAGTATGTGAAATATCTCAAATATGTGTATTGTCAGAATGATCAGTAGCTCTTCAAGAGAAGCATGTCAATATCCAGTAAATTTTTTTTATGATTATGTCACGTAAAAGATGTGATAAAAGTGGTGAGTGTGAAATTCAAATTCAAACCAAGATATGTTTAATAATTAAATCAATAGTTAGGGAGCAAAAGTTACACAATGGGCAGGAGAGGAAAGTTGAATATGAACTACTCTGGAACAAGTGGTATGAGTATACTGTACAGGTAAGTGTTGGACTTCACAGCTCACCTTCCTGTCACACCCGCAGCAGGTGGCTCACACAGCTTCTTGATCCACACGGCACACCTCTGGCGATCTGTCAATCAACATGATGCCAGCATGATGACCAGTCTCTTGATCTTGGCTGTATAAGGGTAAGTAATCCCCTGGCTCAACCGTAACAAATCACCCCTACTGTGACCCTGATTCCACCAGTAATCTGGGATAGACTGTATTCAGTCTGTCTACCATGACACAAGTCAGCCATGACACAGCAAGTGGACTGCATTCAATCTGTCTAACACTGGGGGTAGACAGCATTCAGTCTGTCTAACACTGGGGGTAGACAGCATTCAGTCTGTCTATATCTGTACTTCACATGCTAATGTCTGTTCTGAAATAGTCCTAAACTTATTTCCAAATCAACTGAAAATATTGATATTTGGTTAAACTGCAACACATTTTTTAACATTCAAATCAATAAACTGTCTTCCTCTATCATCCTGACCATGGTAGTACACAAAGTCTACAATATCTCTATCATGAGTGAGTGAGTGAGTATGATTTTACCCCACTTTTAGCAATATTGAATATTGAACCTGGGCCTTCAGCGCGAAAATCAAGCCTATATGGTTTGCCCTCTCTAATTTGATAGCCATGACTGAACAACTGCAGATACAGTATCCAGATGAAATGACCACATACTTTCCCCTATTTTATTTATTCTTTAAAAGTACATTAATTCAAACGTAATAAATGTTTGTAAATATTTATGTCTTTTACAACATCATTGATACAAAAGGGATGCCTGATTTGAATTCCACCATAGACTTATGGAAACTGACAAGCCACCTAAATAAGAGGTCACCCTAACTCTTGCCTTGCATAGAATTGACCAAATATCAAACACGCACTACATCTTTTTGAACCTGTACAGGGTTTGATAATCATGATAATGTTTCTCACACTTTCCCAATATGGTCCTAAATTCACGAATAGGCATTACATGTTACTTTAAAGCAAAAAAGTGTATAATTTTACCTCAAAAGCTTAGAAAAGTCATTACATGACAAGACAAGGGTTTCGTCCTGTTTGTTGGACGCAGCATGAAGCACAATGCGACAGTGTTGACCCTCTTTGAAACAATTTGGCTGTGGGCTATTTTTTCATATTAAAGGCTTATTGTATGACATAAATCTGTGTTACGAAGCCCTGGGTTACAATGCTGTGTGTGTCCCTGTGGCTAATGAAGTGAGACAGTGCTAGGACAATGGCTGACAGATCAGAAACCAAACACACAATCATGAGCTGGAGATCGGGCCATCAACATGATATACATCAAACATACTGAAAATAATAGCTCAGCATTGCTTAGTGAGAGATTCATTAACACTTCAAGCTGTAAACGGCTTTAGATCCTTATCATTTGTCTACATGTATCCGATTATCATGGCATGATGTCAAATAGATACATTTGTTTTCTTGAGGTAACAGTAATGCAGGTATTAAGACCATGAGCCAGGAATTCCCGTCAGTCTTTAGATTGTTAATATTGATATACCAAAAGATTGGTTGGTTCGTTGGATGTTTAATGCCGCACTCAGCAGTATTCTAGCTATATGGCGGCAGTCTGTAAATAATCAAGTCTGGACCAGGCAATCCAGTGATCAACATCATGAGCATCATTCTATGAAATTGGGATACAATGACATGTGTCAACCAAGTCAGCGAGCCTGACCACCCAATCCAGTTAGTCACCACTTATGACAAACATGGCTTACTGAAGACAATTCTAATCCGGATCTCCAAGGGTAATATATAGGGTTTATGTAAGGGTTTATATAACTTCCATTTGAACCTGGTTTATCTCGCTAATACTTTGGTAATTAAAACAATAACAAGACAGGTTCTTGAGATGTTGACAGACTTGAGTTTTGTGCATTAAAACAAAACGATGACAAGAACCACATGAAAATGGTTACCCTTATAACATTTGAACAAAGGCAATTTGCAGATTTTCATTGTTAATGTTCAGCAAAAGAAAAAAGAGCTCTCACCTGCTTTGTGTGGCAGTTTGAGGACATACGGTTTCATGTCCGCCAGCACTTTATCAAACTCTGAGTCCAGCTGCTCCAAAGAGGACTCTGGACTCTCCATCCTCTCTGGTCCAGATGCTGTCTCCACCAGCTCAGATGAAACCTCAGATCCTTCCTCGCGCAGATTCTCTTCCTCTTCCTGTTCCGGATGCTGGCAGTCTCTGAACAAACAAACAAACAGCTGCTGAAAGTCAACCAGGATGTCCTGTAGTGTCTGAACATCAACCAGCTGATCACCACTTCCTGCTTCACTGTCTGCTGGTACATTCTCCATGCTAGACTTGCTATCAGTCTCATAACTGTTTTCAACAGCTATCTCACATTGCCCAGAATCATAATTCACATTGTAGAGGTGTCTGTCACTTCTGGGTASAGTAGGCTCAGCTGACCTCTTCACTCTGAGGCCTTTTTGTTTGTAGGAGTTWGYTCTGTACAGATGGTCATCACTTCTACCACCAGTAGGCTCAGAAGACCTGTTAACWCTGTGGCTTKTTTGTTTATAAGAGTTKGCTCCAGAAARTTGTTTATCCSTTCTATGCACATAAGGCTTAACTCTATATCTATGRTCTTTTTCTAATGTCTCTGGAATGTCAYGTAGAGGGGAAGTATTTGGATACATGGTTTCATGTTCAKGGAAAGATTCATGTYTTGCTCTATTATTAGGTGATTGATTATAAAGTCTTGACGACCCTGGACTATCWAARTTTTGTGTGACTCCTGAAACSTGTGAAGAATCTGAACCTTCCACTAGACACCTGGGACACTGACATGACCTCAACTCTGACMATGAAGASTGAACATTGCCAGACTTCACCCTACAAACTTGTGTAGCTGCACACTGTCTCACTACTTGGCGRTTTAGCCTACGGTGATTTGCACTAACAGACAAAGGTCYATCTTGTTCCATACTTYCTGACATGTTAGAAYTKATGTTACTGTGGCCAGATYTGTGGGGTTTTGATACCCTAGCTGAAAAGTTGTTTAAGGAGGAAGACCGTTTCCACCTGTGGTCATGTTTACATCCACAATCTCTAGTATTGTCTACACTTTGGTCAGATTCTTCATTGAATCTGAAGCATTTTGAAGATTTCTTCTTGGCCATATAGTCACAGCAAGGATAACCTGATGAAACAGTTAGATCTCTGTATATTGTAGACCTTGATCCATGTTCTGTCATGAATCTACTTTGTTGATCCTCCTTTTCTAATTGTAATGACTGCTCATCTTCCAATACAGTTTGCCTATCTCCAGGACAAAAGCACTTCTTAAACTCCACAGGTCTTGTATGTCTTGGCATGTAGACCTCAGGATATTGTTTCTGACCCATAGTGGCCTTTCTGCAGTTCATACCACCAGGTTTAGAGCTCGGTCTCTTTCCATGAAGCTTGGTACTTTGTTGCTGTGTTCTCTTGGAGCTTACACATCGTCGACAGGTACAATGATAGATCTCTTCACTTTGGGAGCTTCTGCTTTCAGTATCCTCCATCAGAACTTTACCATTACAGTTCATCTCCTTGCTCCTCGATATATTCTCAAGACAGTCTCTGCTATTCATCAATCCTTCACTTTCGATGTCAGAGCAATTACTGTGAAAGTGTTTGTCTGAGGAGGAGTATTCTTCATGACCACAATACCCCTCCTTTGTCCCATGCTTGACTTCATTAGCATCCCTGCTCGGTGATGCTGTCATAAACCTGGTCCCTGTTGCTGACTGACTGGTTGTGTCTGTATGTTTCTGGCACTGTCTAGAGTTCCCTCTCCTACTGAACTGAGAGCTATCAGTGCTCCAACAGGGGTCATCGGTAAGCCTGCCTGTCCCACTTGAAACATGTCTCGTTTCACGATGATCTGTGTGATTTCCAATAGCAGCTTTGTTTCTGGAACTGGTTCCAGTATCTGTATGTTCAATCCCGTCTGCCAGAGATGCATTGACACTGCTATCCACTGATAACACTGAAGAAAATGTTGCCCCAGAATCATCAATCGGTGAAGTTTGGTTAGTCACTGGAGTATCTGAAAACACATTTGGACTCTGCAACATATGCTCACCATCATCTAGTGGATCACCAGCAAGTGAAGACTTACTTCTGTTAAAGGAAAATGACATTTTAGAAACATCCACACTGTTGAGCAGTTTCCATCTGTCAGGCTGACCTTCTTCTTTCAACATCTGTTCTGTGGAATTTGAGTCATAACCATGCTTTTCCATACTGGTGTCACTGTGACAATCCCCTGTAGTTACCTCTTTATATCTTGACATCTGTGGGTAATGACTGTGATCTTCCCCACTGCTGTAACTTGGATGTTTTTTCGGTTCTTCCTTATGTCTTGAGATCTTCATCAACTGTTCCTGTTCTGAGATCAGTGAGTCATGAACATTTTCTTCCCCACCGCTATTGCTCTGACAATCCCCTTTGGTCACCTGTTTACAGCTTATGATCTGTGATTCATGACATTCATCTTCCCCACTGATGCCCCTGTGGTGTTCCTTCAGCTCTTCTTTACATCTTGTGATCTGCCTCAACTTCCGCCTATGTCCCAAGGTATGAGAGTCATGACAATTTTCTTTCCCATTGAAGTCACTCTGACAATTCTCCCAAGTCACCTGTTCCTGTCCTGAAATCTGCCTCAACTCCAGTTCCGTTCCTGACATCAGTGATCCACTGCCATTTTCTTCCAAGCTACTGTCACTCTGATGTTTTACATGTTCTTTCTTATGTCTTGAAGTTTGCCTCAAGTCTTGCTCCTGTCCCGAGTCACAACCATTTCCTTCACCACTGTTGGCACATCCCACATGGAGGTGACCACCATCTTTTGCTGGAAGCATTGCCCGGATACATCTGTCAGCACTGGCCTTACTATCAACATTAGAATATTCACCAGGCACTGATACTTTGTCTGTTCCACTGCCTTGTGTCACATGAGACAATTCTTTGCTTTTAGATCCACTTTCTCCAATTAAGTCATCGCATCTGACAATTACACCATCAGTCTTTTGTTCATGTTCCATGATAGGATGCACCTCCTTTACTGAACGACTTTCTTTCATATCATCTTGTTCATCCTCACTGCTCTCTTCCAACATATCAAGGTTGCCAACATCATCACTCCTCATGACACCATTTGCAGGGTGAATTCCACCAGAAACATTCCTTGTATGGTGTCCATCTGCTCTTACTTCATCCTCTGAACTCACTGCAGTGTAACTGTTCTGTGGAGCACTGTACCATTCACTTTTGTCATTCTTGTACTCCTGATCTATACCATTGTGTTTTTCTATATTTGAAATACTTACATCATACTTTTGTGCATTATCTGTTTTTGTTGCTGCCAAAACACAAGGAGACATTTTCTTTATGTGTTTCCTTGGAATCTTGCTAGGAAACAATCCCCTTTGTGGCATTTTATCTTTTTTATTATTAATATGATTTACGTCGTCTCTGTTATGTTGCTCTTGCCCCTGTTTTTGATTGAGTGACTTCTGCTTCAAGATGAGCGTCTCCACCATCCTGATCATGTTCTTGTGCTTGTCTTCAGTATCCTTTGACCTTGACATTAACAGCAAGGACAGAAGTCCCTCAAGGTCAGTCAGATTCAAACATTGTTTGCTATCACCCTTGGAAGAATTGATGAAATCTTTCTGGAGTAAAAAGAGAATTTGTCTTGAAACACCCTTTTCCTCCATGTTAGATCCTGATGAGTTATCGTTACTCTTGTCGGATTTGGCAATGTTTTTGTCTGCTGATTCATTTGAGTTACTGTGCTCTGTTGTTGGGCTTGGAGTGGTATTTTCATCTTTTTGTTCTTCTGACAGTTCTTCTGATGGCTCTTTTCCATGGGTTGTAGACTTAATCTTACTCTCTTCATTCAGCATCTGTTTGGACAGGAGTGTGTTTGCTTGCCTTTTCTCATAATTTATCAAATCTTTGTCCACATTGACTTGGTGATATTTCTTCATAGTATCATGATGATCACTGTCACTCAAGTCTGTCTCTCTTAGCGCTTCATCTAGACAGTCGTCATCAGATAAAACAAATCTTACAAATTTGGTCCTATCTCCAGACTTTATCCTCTGAGAAGTATCAGCTGCAAGTGATTTTTCTCTGAGTACTGCAATTTCTGAAGAGCTTGCCTGTCTCCGAGCTGCACCTTTTCCTCTTGTTGCAGCATTAGCCTTGACTCGATTGTTCCTTTCTTGAAGGTCTTTGGCCAGTTTGGCCAGATCCCGATGACTTCTGGACCAGATGGACATCACTCAGCAGTACCGCTTCATCGACAGACATGCAACAACTACAACATCCCAGAGGAGTTTCCAGAACACACTAATTCCACTCTGTTGAAGATGTATCTCTATGACAGGGCCCCAAGATTCTTTTCTTTATCAGGTTCTAATCTGTCATTTGGAAACATATTTACTTCCATGGAGTAAACAACACCTCTGTTGTCTTCTTTTTGGAACATGTTGAAAATTCTTAAGTCCTGGTATTACGGGGTCTCACTCTTGAATACTTGCAAAAAGACTCAAAGTGTTCTGAACGCATCCTCTTGAAAGGTTTACACAAGGTTTCACCAATGAACCTTTGAATGCATTATCATAATGTGAAATCCTGAAGTGAGGAACTTGAAATCAGTGCACCTTCAAGCAACAGTTTCCTAATTCTGATGGTATGTGGACGCTACCATACATGTACAACAAGTACTACACCAGCACTGTACACTTGATAACTGGTCAGAAATAAAGGAGTCAGTGTCTGTGTCCCTCCTAGCAGGCCGCAGAGTAAACTATGTATGGTGTGAGATAAGCCGGGGTAACTCAAGTAGCTCCGGGATTAATAGACCCATCAGACTGTGTGGCCAGCAGTAATCCTGTTACTCAGGAGAGGTTGTGCCCCATTGAACACAGGCTCAACACTGTGGGTTCTGTCAGGGTTTGGTTCAGCCCCCGGTGGGATCATATATGACATGACAGGGCCGATGTTCCATGCCGTGAACATCACACATCCATCTCAAAGGTCATTTGCAGTCATTTCAGCAAACTAGGAATGACAATAACTGCGAGAACTGATATTGCTGATAGCCAAATTATCCAGAGAGGTAGACCAACAGGTATTTATTGCCTGACAAAAGTGGTCAGACAAGCGGCTTAGTATATTTATCGGATGTTACACACACTTCAAAGTAGACCAACTTTAAGTTAATGAGATGGGCTGTCAGCATGGTCAATTTGACAGATTTTGTCATTGTCAGAGACTATACAAATATTTCTGGTAGTACTTCGACATGTTGGAGTATGTAATCTGCCGAGTAGTATCAATCAATGTTAGTAGACAGGTGAATTGCCTCCATAGCCTACTGGAACAACACCTTCAACCAGGCTTAGACCTATAACCTCCTACTGGACATATTAATGCACACCGCTTGTTCAAACACAGACAGACCAACTGCCCAACAAGCAGCACCATGGTGATGCAATGTGGCTTCTGCCATGTCTAAACATATCAGTATGTGAGTTAGGATTTAACACAGCTTTGAGTGTAATTGAGTTATCATGGCTATATCCGGGCCTATCAGACTGATGTGTGAAAGAATTCTGAAGTGACTAGACATGTTGGTGATCCGATAAGTATGGGTATGGTGCGGACTCGTATGAAAACATAACCAGGGTGAAACAGACTTCAGAGTTTCTAGCATGCCACAGACAAGTAGCCCACCTGTGCTCTTAAATACAGCCTGTAGGAATACTTGCCTCCTCAGCTACCATGATACTTTCATGCTTGTGATTAACAAACTCAAAA
>VKKT01007154.1:37968-48268 GCA_008038995.1 Haliotis laevigata | reverse complement strand
ACATTATATATACAATGCCCCCTCACCTAGCTTTCTTTCACAAAGTATCACTCACCACTGACATTTAAAGTTAGAACATCATTGCGTGAGTGTACCAAGGTATTTACATGCCACATGCACTGAAGTATATAACAAGAAATGAAATAAAAGAAGAAGGGATCTACAACAGAAGTTATTAATGAAATGATTAAAAAATATTTATCATCCAAAACTGACTTCACAGGTGATATCACTTGGTGAAGGTGGACCCGTATCTTTTCGGAGATATTGTTACAATGAAATTGCATCGCATTGCTTTGCAGGCCATTGTGATGTCATTCGTCATCATGATGTCACAATCAAACATCACATATTTCTCGGGATATATGCTGTATATCTAACAAACAAGAACTTGGTATTTCTGTTTACAAACCAAATGATGTCAGAAGATTTTGGATGATAAAAAGAACCTCATCCTAGTGTCTTTGATAAAACCTTAATCAACACGTCAAAAACGTTTAAACCTTTTTGGCAAGCCTTGTACTCCATAAACTTTTGTTCTCTCGTGTTGATAAATTAGATATCAAAACACACCTGGGTGAAATTCTCTATACAGTTTGATTTAACCTTAACATACTGCCAGAATGCCAAATCAAATGTAATGTTATCACAAACAAACAAAGTAAGCCATTTTCAAACTTACCACGAAAGTGTTATCAATAATATTGCCATTTTCATCCTCACTACCAACTGGGTGGGACCCATGACCTTCATCAGTTTCAAGGTCATCCGGGTCTTTATCACCATGGGAACCACCTGAGCACTCTAGTGACTCATCTGTGGAACCAGTCTCGTCTTTGACTGGGTTGTCTTCTACAGTGAGGGTTGTCTCTAACTCACTAGCAGAATAGAGATCTCCAGGTGGACCGTCAGGGTCAATTTGGGATAAAGGTGCTTCAGAATAATGAGTTTCTATGTTCATATATGATCTAACTGGCGTGGATGAAATCTCAACAACACACGGATCAGGACCTTTGCTATCCCACGATTCCTCAGAATGGTGTGTTGCATCGTGGGAAGGAGGGGCATAGAAGACATGGTCCAGTGTTGGTGGAACGTAAGGAAAGACAACTTGATAGGTGGGTTGTGAATGGGATTCTGGATGAGATGTTTCGAGAGTGTTTTCAGCTTGATCGTGTTGTTTTGATGACACGAACTCAAAACGTAAAAACGGCGTCTGTAAACAAACAGAGCGTGCTGCAATGCCACTTCATATCCTTACAGGATATAATCACATATTTCTTGGGAAAATTTGCAAATGAAACATGGCTGGCAGGTGTTTCTTTCAACTCTGAGTAAATTAATTTGAATTTGAAATGGGTTAGCGGAAATTGGAAACGATGGGTGACAGGTGTTAAGAAGAAACGGGAGACTAACAAAGAAATACAACATCAAACTACAAAATAGGTTAACCCTTTCTAACATGCCACACAGTTAACTCAGACCAATTAAAAAAAGTCAGACTTTTGGAAGTGGAACAAAATTTGTTTTCATTTAATCAGACCTTAGTTGTCATGACTGGTTAACAAAGATCTGTGCACGCCTCTTTTCTAGCAGGAACAAAGAGAAACCAGTCTAAAGAATGTGAAATTAGAGCTGTAGAGCTCAAGAAAGGTGCTTTCTGACTGGCTAATATCAACTTCTTTTTAGTCACTTCATTGGGCAAGGTCTCTGAACGGTTCCTTTGACGTGATCCATACTGGCATGTCCTCAGATGTTTGTTAAGCAAGAGCTAAGATCTGATATTAATGAGACTGAATTTGTTCCAAACACTGACAAACATGCGGAGACATGGGTGTTTCAGACTAAAATTTGCCACAGATGTTGGCATGAGAAGGGTTAACATATTTCACCATATACAGGATTACAACATTGCACAACATCAAAATGAATTAACAATGTTTTCACAACATCTAAAACTAGTACCCACATTTTAAAAGTATTAATATTTCTAAAATTCTTCAATCTGTACGATCTCAGAATGATTTTCAGAATCATTCAAATTTGTTATAATTGGTTTGCTATTTCCAGTCAGTACTCTTATTGACACAACCAAAAGAGTTATCTCCCTTTGAACCAAGAAAACAACTTTAAAGTTTATTCTCTAGTAATGCATTCCTAACAAAATCAACATGTTTAAGCACTGGTATGGTTCTGACATACCTAACAGCATTATCAGGTTGGGATCTGAACTCATGATCATTGGTTTCTGGAATGCCAAAGGGACATAACTCCACAGAGAACAGTCACACTTTCCACCACAGCCTCACCTGTGCCCTTCACACCTGTCTGTAGACATGTATGAAATGTTCCTCTAAACATGGCTCCTCGCCTCACATCACCACCCCAACCCCTTTTCTACAACCCTCCCTCTACAAGCACTCACCAGTCAGTCAGTCAGTCACCCATTCTGTTGATCACTAGAGTACGTCTGTCCCAAACATGGAGAGAATGATTACTTAGTTTGTTTAAAGCCTCATTCAGCAATAGTACACCTAAAATATACAATATGTAAAACACTATGTCTGGACCAGACAATCCAGTGATTAACTTCAGGAATATCGATCTAAACATGCGATTCGATGACATGGATCATCCAGGACAGAGGGCCTGACCACCTGATCCTTTTAGTTTCCTCTAATAATGAGCATGGGTTGCTGAGGATTCCACTAGTCCTACCTTACATACACGATTAACTGCTGATTCGTATCCATTGTTGCCAGTAAGCAAAATAAGTGAGGGACATAATGTTGTCTAATGACATATTTAATGTGTCTGGACCAGACAAACCAGTGACTCAAAACATGATGAACAGTTCTGAATGGAGCTCCAGATAAGCTTTAGGCCATGTGGGTATGATACCCATACTTTTGAAGCTAAGTGGGTATTTCCAATTTCAAGTGGGTATCTATACTTTTTGATACCCACCATATTTTTCAAATCCAGGTATTCATTTCAAATAACATGTTTAAGAGGTGTGACATTTTTATTCAACAATAAAGATAAGACAAAATCCTCCAGGTTAATGATGAGTGAGTGAGTTTAGTTATATGCTGCACTCAGCAATATTCCAGCTATATGGCGGCGGTCTGTAAATAATCGAGTCTGGACCAGACAATCCAGTGATCAACAATATGAGCATCGATCACGCAATTGGGAACCGATGACATGTGTCAACCAGGTCAGCGAGTCTGACCACCCGATCCCGTTAGTCGCTTTTTACGACAAGCATGGGTCACTGAAACCAATTTTCTAACCCGGACCTTCACGGGTCTCCAGGTTAAAGATGAATAACTATGGCCATAACTATAAAGTAATAATACTAAATTATAGCTAATAGGTAATACAGTTTAATCCACTTTTTCTGTACGAAATAATATGTGCCTTAGTCTACATCCATTTAAACATAAAAACAGATACCAAGATCGCTATTACATAATAAAACTGCCATGTTTTCACTCTAACAGTTAATTTTTTTCAAAACCTTGTTCCCATCGTGTTGTTTCACTTCCATACCGCGAATAGCTAATATTACAAGTTAATTTAAGATATCACCAGCAATTGATTCTGATTGTGAAACACAGCAGTTGCATATTAATTCATCTAGCAGTCCTCTAATGAAGTTGTTTTCTGTTTGTAGCGTGAAAAATCCTAGGTATTTTACTTCGAACGTGTGGAGTCTCGATTTGTTTACAGGTCATGTAGAAAGAAAACAGCTGTTTGATTGGTCGCTATTTATAGATGGGCCAATCAGTGAAGAGTTAATAAACCATGACTGGAATTCTGTCTGTGTTGCGCATCTTAATTGACATTCAGAATGATCCTTTAATCATGAATATTTGGAGATGGAAAAACTATCGGTTTGTTTCGATTGGCTTGAATTGATAGGATACGAAACATGATCTTGATGCATTGGGTAAATACACATATTTAGTGTAAACATAAATATTTAGTGTATTTTTATATGCTGGCATTTATTTTACTTATGTATTTAAACTTTTCTATAGCCTATTATACGCAAATACGTAGCTTATCTGGAGCTCTGTCTGAGTACTAGATTCTCAGTCACTAGTGTCCTAGATTAGGGGGTCCTGGGGTACTGGGATCCTTGAAGTATCTGAATATAGGGGTTCATTCATTTGGAACTCATCACATTTGTGTCATGACAAGTCCTGCTTGAGGAACAGTCTTCTATTGGCTACTGTGTAACTGTTGGCTTGAGGAACAGTCTCTTAAAATGAGAGTCTGCCCTTCATGCAGTCGTGTTGTCTTGGAGTCTTCCCATGATGCAGTGGTGTTGTCTTGGAGTCTACCCATGATGCAGTGGTATTGTGTGGGAGTCTACCAATGATGCAGTGGTGTTATCTTGGGGTCTACCCATGATGCAGTGATGTCTTGAAGTTTACCCATGATGCAGTGGTGTTGTGTGAGAGTGTACCCATGATGCAGTGGTGTTGTGTGTGAGGGTACCCATGATGCAGTGGTGTTGTGTAGCAATCTACCCATGAAGCAATGGTGTTGTGTGGGAGTGTACCCATGATGCAGTGGTGCTGTGTATCAATCTACCCATAATGCAGTGGTGTTGTGTGGGAGTCTACCCATGATGCAGTGGTGCTGTGTAGGAATCTACCCATGATGCAGTAGGTTTGCATAATAATCTGACCATGACGCCATGGGCTGGTGTAGAAATGTACCCATGATGCAGTGGCGTTTGGTAGGAATCTACAGATGATGCAGAGGTGTTGGGTAGGAATCTACCCATGATGCAGTGGTGTTGGGTAGGAATCTACCCGAAATGCAGTGGTGCTGTATAGGAATCCACCCATGATGTGCAGGAATCTACCAATGGTACAGTGTGCTATGCTAGAATCTACCCATGATGCAGTGGTGTTATAAACTTTGCCACACTACCCCAGGCTGCCTACACTGAACCATCCCAAATTTGATGATCTGTGTTAGACAAAACAAAATAATACAGACTTGTACTGTGAGAAATGTGTACCCAGTCCACTGAGTGCTTGGCCAGAGTGGTCTGATAGCTAAAGATCAGTAGCAATAGTTTTGCAGAGCAAACAGAAAAAGATTTGTATATTCGACGCCAGATGACATCAATCCCCAAAGCATGAATAGTCAACTTACCGATGATATATTCTGCAGCAATGACAAAAAAAACATTTAAATTTACATCAGGTATTAAAATTTAGTGAAAAAGGAAAAAATCAGCACATTTTATTCCTTTAACCAAACTTATGTCAGTACTCCATCCCAAAGCCACACTTCTTATATTCTCAGATTACAGATTTATGTGTGAAACATCTGGGCTTATTTCACAAAGAGATCCTAGATACAACAATACGTCCATTATGCTGAAGAATAGCTATGTTTGTCTGTTAAGCAATACCATTTAACTATATTTAAGCTACATGACATGTATCGTCTAAGAAGGACTACCAGATCAATTTACTTCTAACTCTCATAACAAACATTGGAAACTAAGAGCTGTGACAGTCGTAGCCCTAAGATTGCTTTAAGAAATTGTTTTCCCCACGCCTATTTCACCTATCAACATAATAGAAAAACAAATACTATCTCTACAAAAAATGCACTGACCTTTCAAGGATTCGACATTTTAAACATGAATATATTCCTCTGTAAGCTTAGTATTGTCATCCTATAGTTATGAGTTGTGCCTATTTATGAAAACCCCTATGGAGCCTCTTTGGGCAAATATGAATGTACATAACTGACACATTCGTAACAACTCGTCCCTTTCCATAACCTGAATGTAGACTCGTACCCCTCTCGTAGCCATGTCCAGGAGAAATATTCCCTTGGCCAATCAGAATGTGCGTATGTCGAGAAGAAATTGGGATAAAATAGGTCTTTGAAATATTTTCATTTCGGCTTGCATAATTATTTCCCAGACACGTCAAGTATATTCTGATTATTGCATAGTCCTCCTGGGTTTCCTGAAACCAGGATATATTAACATTATGGTGTAGGGAAGAATTTAAGCATGTTAAACCTACCCTTTGAAGTAATTTCCTTGGCGTGGATGCAACGTGTGTTTTCCAAGTAAACTAGAGTTACATGCCCTTGAAAATAGTTTGGCGACTAGAATATTTCTTTTTCTCTGCACTTTTGCGCTCAGACAAAGCCACATTCAATAAAATGGCTACAAGAGGGGTACGAGTCTACTTTCAGGTTACGGAAAGGGACGAGTAGTTACGAATGATAACTGACAAACAGATGACCTACCACGCAGGGGTCCAGTGTGGGTTGCACAGTCTGCATGAATAAATTCCACCATATTTGGAGAAACTCTTGGCTGTGTCCAGTTCCAGGAAGCGGCATTACTTGACCGGTAGCAGTGTTAAAAGCATGGTGCCATGGCTTCACAGCACCAATAAAATGAACTATCTTCACACGATCTTTAAATCTAAAAACAAAAAGAGTTTCATGAAACTGGTGTTTATGTGAACGTTATTTTACAACATTTTTCATATGTACAAAAGGCTTGAAGAACAAAGAAAGGGTAATGGTGTTGGTTGATCTGTCTTCTCTTGGTATGACATGTTTTACTGTGATATGGAACCTGTCTGCCTGAACACCTGACGACACCTGCACATAAAGTTGTGTCAGGTGACCTTTCCAATCAGCAGCGATTCTTGTTTGAATCACTTCACAAAGACGATAGCAGATGATAGCCTACTGAAGAGACACGTATTGTCACATTTCACTCTTTCTATAATAGTGGCTAGACAATGACTGACTGAAAATTTCAAATATTTGTCTTTGTTTAAATTAGAGTGAGTGAGTGTGAGTGAGTTGATTTATACTCTGCACTCCGCAATATTCAAGCTATATAGTGGCTTCATTTAAATTAGAAGATAAGGTTACTCTGTTTTCAATTTTGCAGTCCTTTATCGTTGATTTAACACTGCTAAAAGCAATTTAAAATCCGAACACGTTAGCATGAGTCACACAATGTCATGCTTGAATGTCTGAATAATTTCAGGTAAATTCAACACGAGATGGCTGAGAGCATAGCAGCTGCCATGGTTTTGGAATCTGATGTTGATTTTGTCAAATGTTCTCTGATTGGACCATGGAAATGTGGGAGAGTCATCTCCTGAGAGTGTTTCAGGACAGAAGTGACAGCTTGAAAGTGCATGAGTGGGCACTACCCGCTGATGCAAGCAATAGAACACACTTGAGTCCGGAAGATGCTTGGATGAGGTTGATCAACTTACTGTGTAAATGCTGGCAGGTAGCTGTAGAATGCCTGAGACACAACATTGTAGATAAAAGGGAGATGCTTCGCTATATCTTTTGTAGCCCAATCTTGGAAATATAGATTTAACAGACCCTGATCACCACCTGGAAGAAAACGAACACAACTCGTACTGCCTCTATGACAATCATGATACACCTAGGATGTGTCAGAAAGAATGTAGATCTGCACAGCAAAATATTATGACATTTCTTTCCATATTGGTGAGTGGAGAATCAAAGTGAATCACCCTATTTAGTAATTACTACCAGTGCATGTAGATGGGGATGACTGTGGTGCCAGATCGAGATGTTTAGCACATCCATGAGTAAGGGTATGGCACTGATGAGACCTTTAGGTTGGTGGAATCCGTAACCATCAAATCCTGGAACAACTAAGGGAAGCAACTCTGCACAGTAACTTGCTGACTGTAACCAAGCACAGGGGCTTGTTAAGCAAAAAACTGACATCAAGGTATATAATTGTCACTGACATATTTTATTTATAGCCAAGAGGATCGCTGACTCTCTTCAGTGTGGGGGGAGATCATGGTTGAATTGGGGTATATACAGTGATCATTGTTGAGATGCTCCTGAAATGAGCTTGGTGTGTTAACCTCGTTACATACTTTCATTTTACACAGTGCAAAGACCCTGTCAGTGACAATTAATACCCTGAGGCCAGTTTTTGCATTACAAGCACCTGTGTGACCAAGATGGCCAGGGAATAAATATATCAATGTGACTTACCATCGAAAGTTCCCTGCGTCAGTGCAAATTGAACAAGGGCACAGTATGTTTCCAAACTCGGCACCAGCACAAAAATACCCGAGTTGAAACAGTCAGGCCAACCTGCATCGGGGGCTGCAGAAAGCTCATCACGGTCGAATAATTCATCAACATTTTGTAGCACCTGAAACACCAATGACATTGTCATCAAAAACATCATCAACACGAAAGCAGGAGAGTGAGTTAGTGAGTGTTTGTTTTATGCTACTTCCGCTACTTTCAGCAATTTTCCAGCAATATCACAGCTGGGGGACACAAGAAATGGGATTCATACATTGTACACATCAGAACTATTGAACATTGTAATGCAAACCCCATGAGTGAGTTAAGATTTTACATCACATCGGCAATATTTCAGCCATATCTAGACAGCAAAAAGTTCTGGAGTAAGAATAAGAAACCCCACATGAAAAGGAGACACTATCTCTGAATGATCAGGGTATATATTTACTTGGCTGTGTTTATTGTATAAAACTGGCAGAAAGGATCAAACAATCCAGTGATTGATGTCATGAGCAACAGCCCACACTGTCAAGGTACGACACGACATCACATGAGGCACATGAACCAAGCTTACAGAGAATAAAATAGTCTTGAAGCTAGTCCCTTCTCTCTGAAGAGGTGAGGTGAGGTGAGGTGAAATGGGGTTTAACGTCATACTTAATAATATTTCGCTCATATGACGACGTGCATGTGTGACTGCTTGTACTACCCCAGACTTCAGCTGGTTTTATTGTGCTTGCTCACTGAGATACCATACCGCAGTTAAGCATGAATACCCCACTCAGACTCACTCCAAGTCGACCAGTCCTTGTTGTACCCATTAATGCTGAGTGCCAAGTACCATATTTTAACGTCTTTAGGTATGATGCGGCTAGGGGTCGAACCCCAGCTTCCACTCTCCGGGTGGACGCTTATTTCAAAAGACTTAACATTTTTTAACAGAGTATGACAGAACAGAAACAGTTCCTACCAAAGTATCGGCATCCATAAAAACACACTTGTTAAACTGCGTGAGTCGCCAACAGTTGATCTTGGTGAGTGTACAGCTCAGGTCAGGACGACCCAGAAGCTGGAGGTTGACAGCATCATTACTATCGAAAACGTCCACCTCATTTATCAGGTCAAACACTCGGCCCAGCTGGTTTCTGAAATTGGCATTACAATAATTGAAGATATCGCAAAATATCAAATACTCTCAGGGATTTATCCAAATGTGGTCAGTAGGCGATAATTCAATTTGTCCAAAGTTTCCAGAAATATCATTAAAAAATCCCAAATTATGACAACTTTCCCAGATCATTAAATAACGCAAGACTCTGTGGAGGTGACCTATATTTCACCAATAACAACAAAATGTCCTAATTAAAAAGACATAATGATTAGTTTTACATTTTTGAATTGAATGACATTTCAAATGTATATACTATACTTCAGAAGGTAAGAAAATAAGAACCGATACCAATCAAAAGAGCTTTCTTTCATTTCCTGCTAGAGGTATTTAGCTTTGAACCCTAGAACAACAAGTGTTTGCCACTGATATGGTAATGTCCCCCGCCGTTAAGAATGGAATATCTATTATTTCATGTGTGAAATCATTTTTGTCAAAGTATGCATGGCAAGAGAATAATGATAAACTGCTCAAGAGCAGGTTACAGTAACAATCTGCATTATTTCATGCAGAAATATTCATTGGCTGTATTGTTTCCATGGAAACACAATATGAAATGCAACAGATGAGCATTTAGTCATTATGCATGAACAATTTCATGCAAAAATAGTCTTTAGTTCAAGAATTGTGGCTCTGAAATGAATGCTAGAGTTGTTTGAGTTCAAATAGGTTGAAACACAACAAAGTAAAATTATGAAAGATATTACAATTGCAAAAGGTACAGGTTCATCTGACAGGCAATGCATATGGCAAGTTTCAAAACCATTGAGTGATTTTTAAGTCAAGGCTCAGAATAGGACAGGAATACTGACACCAACTCGTCCAAGACCAAAAGAAACCCAGCCAAACATATCTCTCACCCACCATCCATATAACGTTCCCTCAAAGCTTTGATATCCCTCCCCTATCCAATCATCAATATGCCCCACCTACCAAACAATATATCCTCACCACCCAACCATCATCACCCAACTCAACTATAAATATCTCACACCTCCAACCATCAATATCTCAACTATAAATATCTCA
>VKKT01007148.1:24586-44781 GCA_008038995.1 Haliotis laevigata | reverse complement strand
GGCTGAATATCAATGTTAATACTTGAGACTTTGTGGCAGTCGGCAATATTCGGGCTGAATCTGACTGTCAATAACTGAGCCTTGACAAACCAATGGAATGATCAACAATCCCTGTCTTCGACTGAAAATGACAGACTACCGGCTAACTGGCCATTCAGTTGGCGGAGACAAGCATGTAGTGACTTATCAAGGATCCAAGACTAAGTGACCTGTGTAGGGAAAGGGGACAAAAGAAAGAAAAAATGTATTTAAAATTGGAGTGTTTTAAAAAGGTACTATTTTCAAAATTCATTGATATTTTAACATTGAATTTTTCATGTTCTCTAAGCCCTCCATACACCCATTTCACGATCACATGCACCAAGTGATGATCATATACTCCATATGATCAAACATCACATCTGATGATCATATATCACATCTGATGATCATACACTCCATCTGATGATCATACACTCCATCTGATGATCATACATCACATCTGATGATCATACATCACATCTGGTGATCATATACCCCAAGTGATGATCATACTCATATGATACAGGGTTATTTTTTCACTTTACTTTGGAATTTATTGTGCATGTCAGGATGCCCTGAATAAACCTCATCAACCAAGTGATGTATCTGGCAGCAGAGGAAACAATACTTGATTCACCCATTCCCTATCTTCCCCCACACATCTGTTTGTGACATCTCCATGTCATTTGTTATATTTATGAGCCTGACAACAGTATCTATATCCACTCAGTGCAAACTGCACCAATGGGCAGCAGGTATACAGCAGGATACACTCGTCGTATCTCCCGCTTGAAGGTGTGCTACGGAGGTTATTACCGGCACCGGCGCTATCTGTGGTGAGTCAGTCTGCAGCGCTATCATCCCTCCACATGTGCCAAGACAGCATTCCAACACATGCGCAAGTTGTTTACGCGATGTTGCCATTGAGACAAACCTCCCTCCATACACTGCCCCTCTCTACTACTTAGTGGAAGCTATAATTATCAAACGTAGAAAAACAGGTTGTTTATTAGTTCTACATTTTTACGCAATTAAGATGTTTAAAAAACTAAAATACCATCTCGGCACTCCTGTGAGGCATAGTGTAAAATCTGGCAGGAGAGAGCCTGACAAACAAGTCCAGTACCCCATTATTTACTCAGAGGTCCTGATACAGCCTGTATCTGGATCACATCAGTAGCACTGGGTAGATGAGGGACAACAGGTACATGCGTTTGCCTATCTTACCCCAAACATCCAGGTTTGATTCTCTACATGTGAACCCACTCTTAATGCCCCCAGTATGATATATGATTACAAGAACAGAACGTTTACCATACCAGGATACAATTCTGACTTGTCTCACTTGCTGCATGTTAACTGCTCTCAATATAACACATACTTATTTGTCTTTGGAATTCAGACCACTAGACCATAGTGAAGGACTGGTGCTGAATTAACCAGCCCCACATAACTGACCGATACTGGCGCCGCACAATGCCCATTACAAGTCCCTGGTGATGCTGCTGGAATATTGCTGAAGGTAGACACTAACAGTACACATTTCCAGTAGATCTACATGTCTAGATATGGATTCCAACAAGCCAAGAGCACACAGTGTATCTGTAGACTAATGTCTGCCTCCAAGCTGCCGTGACGATTTCCTCTGGCGCCATCTAGTTCTTCTTTCAGTCCTTAGTTCTATTCTTATTGTTGCTGACCTATATATTGCCAATTACGGAATGTTTTTCTTGTCCTGGTGTGTTCTATTGTTGTGTTTGAGTGATGTATTGATTGAATCTGAAGAGCGAGAGAGTTGGCAGTCGACTGACCACATCTGGACAGTGGAAATTACTTGCCCCCTTGTGAGCAGTCCTACAAAAACATTTTACATCCAATTTGCAGATTATTTTGTATGACTTTGCTAAACATCACTGCCTCATCATTTGGTTACTTCTATTCCAGAAATTTCATGGTAAACAGAAATGGAGTATCTCAATTGATTAATACATACAGTCAAACCAAACTGGACTATCGTAGAAAGGGAAATATAAGTGTTAAACTTTTAGGCTACTCTCACGTGGAACTATATATTTTAATTGCTAGGTGTATTCTTTCACCTGGCACTTGTTTTTGCAGCCAGAGCTCAACAAGGCTGAAAATAATCAACCACTGTAATAAGAACGAAACCTTAAGAAACTACAGAATGTCAAAGAATGTACGCAGCTTTTTCCATCTCACATGGCCAGTAATTATTTTTGTTGCCCCTTCCAACAACACAGCTTGTTGTTCAACTTGGGTGTCGGCCATGTTGGTCAACTCCCCATGGAGGTCGTGACATAACTTGCCAAGCTGTCTGATCCTGGCAGTCCTTCCCATCCTCCCCCAACAACCACAACTCCAACAACAACCACAACTCCAACAACAACCACATGAACACCTCATTGAAGCACTTTGAAGTTAAACTTAAATTATCTGACATGAACATCACATATGAGAGAGATGCAGGGCATGGGACATTATTCCCATGGTAAAATGACAAATAATTGTTTTACACAGATGGATCTTTGATCTTTTCCAACATAACCAAAGTCAGAGCTAAAACTGTTTAATTTTGACCCTACACTTGGAACACTTAGCTTCCAAACATGCCTTCTAAATCTATGGACAACCTATTTCCTCTACAAACAGTTTAATTCAGAAACTACAGCAGCGTATTTGGTCCAACAACAACTGGCCTCAATCCACTTTTGGGCCAATCTGCCACCAACAAAAAACAGAATGCACCAGTAACGGCCAACCTAGCAGGGACGTTATCCATCAGTTAGGGAATAAAAACCTTATAAAATGCTGGGTCTTGTATCATCTTACAGGTTCACTCCATTAGGCCAAAACATGTCAGGTCTGTACAAACCATCAACACATTTCCTGCAGTGATTCTAAATGATGGAAATGCAGTAAAACTGTTTACCCCAAAATATAAAATATTTGTGTTAACCCTTCCTCAATACAGCAAATATACAAGGTGCACTAGGT
Source organism: Haliotis laevigata (assembly GCA_008038995.1). Classification (NCBI taxonomy): domain Eukaryota; kingdom Metazoa; phylum Mollusca; class Gastropoda; order Lepetellida; family Haliotidae; genus Haliotis; species Haliotis laevigata. Next base: position 41,745 of record VKKT01007148.1, on the reverse strand, counting down.
CTTCCCTCCATACCGACGTTTACCAGCATCCTGGTACAAGCCCTCTCAGGAGTGTCTGTGGAGCTGTCAGCTACGGAAAATGGGGTCTGTTTGCTATGTAGGTATTTATTCTGTTATTCTACACGATTTGTGCTGGACACAAAGATGGGTCTCATGATGAGAATCAAACCAAGACCAGCTTCCTGGTGGATGAACACACTGTCTGCTGGACCACCAGACCCTGACTGCCTGGTTTCCATGGCTCCAGACATGGGAGGCTATTTACATGTCATTATCAAGTGCAAACATGAGGTTAATTAACCAATTAACTTATCCAGACCCCAGCGATAAGGATGCATGAAACTGACATTCATAGGCTGTGTAGCAATACAGGTTAGTTCCTGTCTCCGATTTAAAAACTGACTGAAATGTTGGACTAGAATTATTTCCTGTTTGATAAAACACTTTAAACAAAATAACAGTTTTGATAATAAGGAAGTCATGAATTGAAAAATACAATTTATCATCGAGCTTGTAATGCCCAGCCTAGTGAATCTGCCTTACAGGGGATTATGGTCCTGTATGTTAGTAGTGACTGATTTATCAGTATTTAACTGCCAGATGATGAGGACATGGGGAGATCAACGCCATACATCACGCTAGACCAGTGATAGGAACTGGACCAGGGCCACAAGGAGTGTAGCCCCACCCTCCCCTTGATACAGGTAGACCCTGGGGGGTGTCAGTCACTGGGGTGGGGGAGTACATGGTCAGATCTTCAGGGTGGTGATTTATATGGGTGGGTACATGGGTACACCACTTGACAGGGACTGGGGGTGTTATTCTGAACCTAGGGACCTAGTGTCCGGCAGGGGGGATACATCTCCCCGTGGGTGGGCATCAGGGTGTGTCAAAGACGGCAGCCACCTCCCCCAGACAGTGAGTGAGACAGGGATGCTGATACACTTACAGCTACAAATAGCCAGCACTCCATGCTCTCAGAAATGTCAGATAAGCCTCCACACAGTGTATGAGGATCTGATTTATAAGGTAAATGGTAAGAGAAGAGCAGTCCACGAGTGCTAAAGGATAAACACTGCCTGTTATGTTCTACCCAGAGGACCCCAGAATTGCACCGTCAGGTGTCACTGAACACAGTATTGAAATGCTAGCATGGCAGCTCCTACCTTAGTGTGGCTGAACAGCATGGTACCAAACACAATAACCAAAATGAATCTGGATCTGAATCTGTAACCAGCTTTACAAAAAATACCAGTGACTAATGAAAACCCTCATCTTCATATACCCATCTGCCAGTTCACACTGGCCTTGAAGCTCCAAGGCCTGCATCTCCTTTCTAACCCTTAGTTACCTCCCTTTGGTCCTCCTGGGTCCATGTGTCCTTGCCCTATCAATAACCTGAGAACACAACACTGACTGGTATGATCTAGAAACTCCTGCAGACCTAGTAAATTACACCTTGTCACAGTCCCCTATCCAGACTAAATCTGGGCTATCAGGGGACCGTTTCAAGAACCAGCTCCAGGCTTCAACCAATTATCTGCACCAGTTACAGCTTCAAAAACTTGTTGGTTTTCTCAGATGTCACGGAAGGTCTGTGTGTCATGGACAGTACCTGCCAGCCAGTCTGTTGGACACCTCCCTCCACAACTCCATGTCCTACTGCAGACCTGTCACATACAACTAGGCAACATTCCCCCATAAACTGCCCCCTGACCAGCAACAGGAGTTTTCTGTTTTCAATTTTCAATAAGTGAGTTAGTGATTGTTGACTGAGCGTATGAATCAGTATATTTCACGTCCTTGACCAACAACAGCAGCAGCTCCAGGAGATGCATGATCCTACATCAAGCTTCACCTTTCATACAAGTTAAGAGATCAATGTTCAACATGGACCAAAGATGTTGTACGTCCTAGTCTATCATAAACCAAACAAAAACTGCTGGAACTAACTACCTTGCACACAAGTCACCAAGATGCTAAAGGAATATGAGGACAGGGACATTCCTGGCTGCTGATGGCCCAGGATCTGCAGTGTTGACACCTCAGTACAGGCCAAACCCCGGAGAGTGTCACACTGTCACACTGCCCAAACTAGATCTAGAAGACATAGTCACTGAGATAAATAAATACCAATCCCTTGTCAATTCATATATATAGACAACAGTAAACTAAGATTGTACATAAAGATTGTACACAAACATACAGAAATGACAAAACATCTCCCAAACAACACCCAGTCAATACAATAAACCATGACCTTATTGAATGTAGGACTACCATGAATACAGTGTCTTACAATACAGTGAGCCTGGAACAACAATGCTGGATAATACAGGGGGCAGTAGTCACAGGGCTGAACTACCCACATCTAGACATGTCCCTCCGGCCCCGACACAGGGGAGTATACTGACTGCAGTTACAAACACGACTTTCAAATCTCACATAAAGGCTAGTGGCTCATTAAACCGGGCAACCTATATTATGTAGTGGCTGACGATTGCGTGCAAGTAGGGGGACCCCGACAGAAAAGCCATCAAACTTTTACACCAAGTTTAGGCTCAACTGCTCACTTCGTCAAAACAAATGTACCAAAACAAGTGGGATAACACCAGCCGGTCAGGTCGGCAAGTCCTGTACAGTACATCTGTGTAGAATAGGTAGGTTTGTCAGCAATATTTCAGCATGTCTCAGATAATATACTGAAAAAATACCTGGATTATGAAATATTTTACATGCCATACAGATCTAAAGAAAAACCTAGTCTACAATACCAAAACACAGCCACAAATAAATGAAAGATTCCTAACAAATTTGTAAGTACAGAAAATAAAAAAACCCCTAAGCAGTCCACTAATATATACTTGTTATCATACGCCCACCAGTGATAATTCTCACATGTTTTTTGTGACAGATCAGTTTCCTGTGCTGTGTACACTGACCAGCTGTTGCGTTCGGTTATGAATAAACTTGAGACGATTCACACAAAATGAACAAAATGCCATTGTGATGATGACTATGACAAATGTACTCGTGATCAAACCAAGTTCATCCAACTTTACAAAAGCAAACAAAGGCTTACAGAACTGCTTGTTCAATTAAACATGATCCTGGTGACACGTCCTCAATTATTGCTGACATTTGTGGAAGCTGAACCCACGCTGTAGCGTTGTATCATGTCTCACAATCATTAATGTATGCACCCGAATATGTATCAGGATGAAGACAAGAGGCCTAAATATGTTCCATGTTTTATTAACACTACCAGTCTGTGGAATCTAACCATGTGCCCACGTTACAAGATAAAAAATTGATGCTCATTTTGGTTCATCAAAAGTTGAATACAATGTATTGCATCTCACAAGATACAACCTGAAGGTCAAATATTGTGGTTTATTAACTCTCTGGAACTTATTACATGTTCAGCTTGAGATTGTTAAATAATGGTTCATTTACTACAATACTGAAGCGGTCGGAATGTGGTGCTGATGGCATTTTGGACCAGTGCTCAACAATGGACATAAACAGGTACATAAGCTGTTTGAAAGATGCCGACAGTGTACGGGGAAGACAAGATACACGAGTGTAGATCATGTATTCTTACCACTAGTGTCATGTAGTACAGGTTTGTATAAATAAAATAGGCTAAAATGTACTTTATTCTGTCATACTACAAGAGTTAATCTGTGGCACCATGAACCACAACAACGCCTCTCCCCCTGACAGCCAAGTCCATCTCTGGCACCGACAGCGCTGTCGTGGATAAAGACGTGACTTATCGATCTTCACGCGGTCAATAGCACGTGCAACTAGGCTAACACCCATAGGGAAGTCAAAAGTGATGACCAAATATGGATCTGAATAAAAAATATCATGGCACAGGGTGCAGTTAAATACAGTATTTATTCATCTGCAAGATGGTTTTGTAGAATAAGAAAGCTTAGAAATCTCAAGAACTCAAGACGGAAAAACCAATATAGCCACCTATGACAGGGAGATCCCCATACTTTCGTTAACATTTCAAGTAGATCTTACTTTTCACACTCATGGTACCATCTTTCCTATATGATACAGAGTCTCACAATATGGAGTACTCAAGGTCTTCTACTGTATTTGAATCCAGGGTCATGACAAGAATCCCTTTAACACAAATTCCAAGGTTGTCCTGACTTCCTAACACAATAAACACATAGGTGGGATCTAGATTCTGGACCGAGTACCCTGACCAGGAAAACAGGGAAACAATATTGTTTTCTTCAAATTTGAATTACATTTAGAGGTAAAATCATTTAAGATGTTCAAATGTAATTTAAAATAAAGCCATCTCTTTATTGGTACTATCAACAAAATTCAAGTTGACTTTACAAAACCATAATGCATGTTTCTGCTGTTACTACAATAAGTCATCGGTCAGCGTGTAGCTGAAGTTTATAAATAATGGCTGTGATCTGCTGTAGTCTTATGGCTAAATACTAACCTCTGTGTCAGCCTACAAATGTCTCCGTCACTATCCGACATACTTGATTACACAGGACATAAATCAATATCGAGTTAATTGATATAAGTGACAGACAAAGTATTTAGTAAATATATTAACTGTTTGTAAATCTGACTAGTTTCCATAGTGACATTTCAGAATATTGCTGTTGTACAACAGATAGTCACCCAGCTCCCAACATGGCCGTCTCACTTGTTTTCAAAATAAATATATCTGTTTTCAGCCAGTGACGTCCTGTCTTAGAACCACACACTGTAACATATGCAAGTCACACTATGACTGGAATACTCCCAATGTGACATCTATCTTAACTAACAGGATAAATCACATTCATTGATTAATAAACAAACAAAAAAATCCAAATGACTATGCCTAAGCTGACCTGCCATGGCAAGACGGATAAGCTTCAGTCACAAGGACAAGACTGGCTGTTCTGTTACGCCTTTGGAATCACATATATTTAATCTTACATTCCACACAACAACCCTACCTGAGAAGCATGAATCAGTGAACGAGAACTAGATCCGTCATAAATATGGTACATGTTTCAGTTTGGGTGGCCACTCTTCCCTTTGCAATAATTTTACAAGAAATGTGGACAAAGTCTGTTGTTGGTTCCAGGGGAGAAGTGACATGCATGGGGAGGGGTGACATGTATGGGGCAGGGTTACAGGGCTGGCTGGCTGGCACCGAACACACCACACTGAGTCCCAGTTAACCAACTCCAGGAACAGAGGTATCTCTCCCAGGTTTATCAAAACCAGGTCAGGAAGGTCAAACAATTTATACCCAGCATGCCGAAATTATATCTAGGTTCTTTAGTTCAGGGAACAAATTAAGAGCACAGCTCACAGCTGCATGAATTATCGTAAGATACCTTTTATGAGAGACTTAGAAGTAATAAATCAGATATCTTCTTACGAAAATAGTTCATGTAACTGAAGAATTTTGCAGCACTTAGTTGCAGACACTATAATCAATATCATACACCATTTTATTATGGAAATTAATAATTTTACAGAAAATGACTTACTTTATATTGGAGGTCGTTTCCTTTGAAAGCATCTTGTGGAATGGTGTAGTTGAAGAAGTGTCCGACTGAGGCTGTCGTATCGGCAACACCCCACATCAGCGACACCGATGAGTCGTCACCAGTTCTAGATCCATGGCTACTTATTCCCCAAATATCGTGAGAATCCACCACACTTATACTACAATGTCCCACACTGGCCAGCATGAGGCTAACCAACACAAACACCACGGCCATCTTGCTCACTGCCGCACTACCACACATGTACTTAATGACGATACTCCGACACTCACAGCGATGTTTTGTCATAGTAGTAATCCACAAATTGTGTCAGTCGTTACAGCATATCCTGGATGCAGAATCGTGTGTATCCTTCACTCAGTCCTGCTCAGCACATCACAAGATCACCTGTAACACAAAGACCCATGTTAATACTGACAAAAGGCTGCCAAGAATTGGCAAATCGGAAACAGTTGAATTATGCATCTTAGTCAAATACATTGATCAGGAATCTGTAGGGTGAAGCCTTCCAGTCATAACACAAACACTCCTGACTCTACGAACAAATTCTAGTTCTTTCACCTGATGCAATGGAAAAGAAAGTTAATCTAAATCACAGCACTTCGTCCCATCCCGATTAAAAGCCAGCACGATACACACTAATATCTTTAAAGTGAAGCTGACACTATCGTATCACGTTTCACAGGCATCAACTTCCTCTGTATTTTAATGACATTGCGTTGCAACCTAAAAGGCACCCCCTCTCAGGCTCTTCCCTCACCGGAGCCAAGAAGTCAATCAGAAAAAGAGCGGGAAAGAGCAGACGTCAAAAGAACAGATGCGGCAGACGTACATCTGGCCAGATGTCGACATTCAATGTTACGAGTAGCTGCCGCGGGAGGCAGACCAAACCCTACTTACTGAGTGTGCAGGCATCGTGCAGTCAAAAAAGGAAATGTTTGTCATGGTTACGCACCAAGGGGAAGCTCAGGCGAACATATAACCACATGCCTCTCACTCATGGCCGTGTGCCTGGCTACATGACAAGATATGCTGCTCATCAGGTCGGACGACTCGATCCCAATCATTTCTCATTTTATAGCCTGTGCCGTTGGACAAAGTGACAAGTTAGAAGGCTTTCTACAATAGCTTTGATTTTCAGATGAGGTCACATGACCAATATTTATAATGCTGTGTCTTCCCTTGACCATGTTTCTTGTGTTAGACCTTCGTGAGATGAGATGAGGTGGGTTTACAAATACACTGGCATCATCTTGGGACCAGTGTTCACAGTGATGCTGTTCTCCACAATAGCTGCCTGCCTTCATGCTGGGAAGATGGGATGAGAGATCAGGCTAAATAAACAGGCCAGGCGGGACAGAAACTGAATCAGTTAAATGATCTCCCGGATATGACAGACATAGTCAGCTGTGTAGGAGAATGAGATTCTTTACAAATAAACACTGGTCAGTCAAGAGGGCCCAAGTGGTCAGGACAGACAGTGTGGTATCATCCGGATGTCGGATGTCGGATGTCAGGGTACAGGGATTTATCAAAACACTGCTCCAAGGCTGATATTCAGACCCAACTCTGCAGCAAATGATTCCAAATATTCACAATTTGAATTAAGACTTTCCAAATGTCTCAGAATTTACAAAAATAACATTAAAATAATCCAATTTTGAACAACATCACATTTTTTTCCAATAAGCCTGTCACAGGCACCGAGTTTGAAATCCAAGATAAACTCCACACTACCATAATGCACAATGTCTTAATTCATCATCATGTTTCTTTCCTCAAAAGCTGCAACTAACAAGACACAAAACATCTTCACATGGATAAGCTCGGGTAGACAACTACCCAACATGATCACAAGCACTGAAAGGGCAACACACTGGAGGTATATATCCCGACATGGCCATACTGCTGTAGATGGTACACCAGCTAATGCTTCTGACATTTAACTGCTAACCAACCTGGTCTGCCATTATATCCTAGTCTACATTAGCTCATCCACGCCTGTAATGTCCGCATTAGAGGACCCGGGCTGGACCAGCCATGTAATCAGGAGCTGTGCTGTCAGGGAAGGATTGTCTTGGACAGGTTTATTCCACTTAATAACTTCCAGATCTAATTAGACCACTTTTCTCCAGTCAGAACATCTGACCATATGATAACATGGCATAAACCACAAAACAGTCAAATATTACTGAATTCCTCACGAATCAGTGGAAGCAGAGTGTTGCTGATGAAATGTTTACCTGACACTGTTGTCAGTACCACTTCCCCCGACTGGAGCTAGATGGTAGGCTGGGTAACAGGCAGATCAAGGGTTAACACCCATGGTAATCTCAGCCTGTGGGTTCAGCCCTCTATCATTGTGTGCCTTGTCTGTTCACATCATACACCAGGACATCAGACTGACACACTATTCTCATATAACCACAAAAATTATCGCAAAACGTTTCCTGTTTCAAGAGCTTTCATAAAAGATTGAGGAATGCAGCCTTTCTACACCACTATTGCACACAATATTTGCCCCACATTAAGGAAAAAGAATGTCGGTCTTTACATAAATTCTGGTGTCATTTGATATAGAGGCACCATGAGTGTCTCCAGTCGCTAGTGCACTGTGCCAAAACTCAGGGCCGGTACCAGGCAGTGACAGACAGGGTGGACTGTTTAATGCTGTATCAGCAGTTCTGTTGCTACTCACAGTATGGAACATAAATAACACGACAGACGCTGTCAAAACTATGAAATAATAACTACCTATGAAATACAAATCAGACATATATTAAAAGATTACTCAAAACATTATTGATGTAGATTACTCAAATTAGTTCTGACGTCCACTACACAAACTGCAATAGATGGTACAACACAGAAACATCACAGGACATGACAGTTACATACTGGAACATTATACACAACAACCAGAATACCCAAACATCCTGTTTGACCGTTTGATCCCACAACACGATCTGCGAGTAACCTCCTTGCCACTAAGACCCCAATGTCCACAACAAGCCAACCTAGCCGTTATGTCAGGGGCAATAACTTGGTACTGTACACATACCTGACCAACATGGTTGCATAACCATCCCTTGGACCGAGTGGAAGTCTTACATCCATCTCCCAGTGATAACACTACAGGGACTGGCTTCTCAACCCGGCCCTAATCCATCTTGTCACTGATTACATCCCTAGATGCAACATTTAGTACATGGACAATACAACCCCATCCCCAGAGGCAACATATTAATGAATTAATGGGATCCAGGTCTATCAGTTATAGTCAAGGGCTTTATGACAGTTTTATCTATTCTGCTGCAGTATTAAGGGTTGAGACGGAGACAAGTAATTCATACAGTGGAGAATCTAACTGCATTCCGCTTGAAAGAATTAAACGCTTGGATACAAACAGTTAGGAAGAGCTATTCTTTTTATTTATTTGACCACAACGTATTCACCTTTCACAATCTCCTTACTTTGAAGAACATATTCATTTTAGAATGCTTAGAATGTGTGGAACAAGGAATGTCTTAATCAATCTCACCTTTTCTCTCCTACCAAGTCCTGGTCAAGTTGTAACTAGGCCGGACTACCCAAATCCCTCCTGTCCTGACTGACTGCCCCTAACCTTTGTGACTGTCCGACTACAATACATTCTCAGCTGGATCTCATTCCCTTTCACACACAACACCACTGGACATTACATTCTCCTCCCACTGACCCCTAGGATGGACAGGTGCCCCTTCGCTCTTCTGTTTGACCCCCTCCCAAGAAGGATTACAACTGGCGGAAGACAGAGGGCTCTCTGCCCACTTGAGAATGCCTCATGCCAGGCTAATGAAATGGATGAAACCACATGTCAAGTCTTATCAATATTGGAAACTAAATACCTCAGTTATTGAGATTTACATGTGAGACTGAGGGCGTGGTCTTGGGCCATGTCAATAGAACTGGGCAATCACTGTGATATGTGCCTAGCAATTAACTGGGAGGAGATAATGGAAGATAAATGAAGACACTCGGACTCTATGGAATCTGGCCAGTTCTAGGTGTAGATGAATCATTTCCTCAAAAGATATGCTATAAGAAATCACTCATTAAAAATTCCTAAAATGTTTTCATTGTTGTTTGAACTTTGTTAAAAAGTATTGAACAAAATTGTAACTGTTGATTTTATTTCACGATTATTACTATTAAATGAATACATGTAGAACACATCATAAAGATTGAAAAACAAACTAACTTCCAAGCTGACATATGTGCATCTAGAACTTTTGTACATGACCCAATCCTCAGCCTACAGGAGAAACACAACAGCCGCTGGCCTTCAATACAGGTCCAGCATGACCCATGAAATAATCAGGTTCCTACGGAGATTAATATCAATGAAATACAAACAAGTTTCTACTCAATGCTGGTGTCCTAAGTGCCCCCTGATGGGAGTGTGTGTAAATGTAGAAATTGCTGCATGTAGAGCCTGATGATATAGCTGCTATACCCTGATAAAGTGACCAGCTGTCGGCACCAATCAGGACATCAGCTGGTCAGCTAGTGGCCACAAGAAGCTGGAGTAGTATTAACAAGTTGACCAAATGTTTCCATCCACCACGCTGCTATCCTAGTCCACATATGATACTGTGTCTGGGACGGAAGGTATTTGTTCTGGGAAAATCATCACAGCTATGGAATGGCCGGAGTGGGGAGAACCAAAATAGATCTCAGGGAGGAGCTTTTGTGTGTATGAAGAAAAAACTGAAAAGAACTTGACAGGCCTTTTGTTGTAGGTCAGATTATGGGGGACATAAAAATGCAGTAATCACTCCAATCAGACCCAGTTTCACTGAGGGCCTGAAATTCTACACATTTAAGTCAATGGAATCTGTAAGTGTGGCTGTGAATACCATTATCCAATTAGACACTGTGATGCTGATTGAATTAAACAAAATGGCCCACATGGTGCCGGCATGAGTCACAAATCAGATAAAGGGTTAAAAGGGTATGAACCCAAATTCAAAAACTGATTATGCAGCGTTGTTATTCCCCCATGTGGAGAGGCTGTAAGGACCCAATCTGGCCATCACATTGAAATGATTGAGGACCCTGATTGGGGCTTCTGAGGGGATGAACATTGTTGAACCACGCTCAGGATTGAGAAATCGGAATGAACCTCCTCCACTGAGAGATGAAATCAATATTCATACACCACAGCCATTCCTCATTTCAAGCAGTGCTCAAACAGGGGACAAATTAAACACGAACATTTCTTGCTTTTCATGAATACAGATAATTCCTGTTGAGTTGTGAGCACTTGGTCCAGTTGTGGTGATCAACAACGACAGTGTTCAATAAAATATGCCAAAAAAAAACAAATCATGATAAAACATTTCCATAATCATAACAAAAAATATGCCTAAATCTGAGCCCCAATATTCTGAGCATGTCTTATGAATCACTATCAAATGGCATAAGTACAGCACAAATTACAAATTAATTATGACATTTTGAAGGTCTGTGAAAGCACTATTCTATTTGGATGACCCAAATGTACACAATTAAACCCTGCAGACAAAACAGCTAGCCCTGTGTGAAGTACTAAACGTTATGTTCAGCATAAAGTTCTTCACACAGAAGGGTGTGTTGTCGTGCCCCCTTGCTAAATACTTTCAACTGTCCAGTTCTAATGATCCATCATTATCAGTCCGGGGTTACACCTCCCCTGAGACTTCTAACAAAAGCAATTTCCCTCGTCTTTTCAGCTCACACAAAGGTAAATCCCAGCCTTCTGTCCACCTAACACAACACGAGCTCCCTTCACTTCAACATTCCATGACCAACCCGAGTTCACACATGCAAGTGGAAATAATAGCATTTCAACATCAAACACCTTTTTGTATATCACTATGCAAGGCACGAACAAGGGATCTGGCAACTCCACCAGTTTACTACACTGAGACACAGATATGAACAGAGTATTTGTAGCATGGAGGGTGACTCTCCCTCCTCCACTCAAAGCTTCTAAACTAAATAAGCTGTAATTGGCTTGAGCAATAAATAGGTGGTTGTTGCCATGATGAGAGTGACTTACTTGCAGGTAGCTAGTCACAGGCTCCGTTAGGTGTGTGTCATATTGGGCCAGCCAGGAGCAACAATGACCCTTCCTTCGTTCCTTCCTCTCACACAGGAGATGAACAAAGGGAGACAACTTCTACTGACTTGTCTATCCCTCATTGCCTGAATGCTAATATCAATTCAGCGACCAGCTGCTCACAAACCAGCATTATCTTTTATGTAATAACTCCATATGTGAAACTAAGCTACTTATTACTATGACAACGGAATATGAAATAAGAAAAGTGAAATATAATCATCTGGAAATGATACTCAACTTTATCTTACTCAGAAATTACTAATGCAGAGAAACAATTATTGCAGACATTTTTTCATTCCACTGCAAGCTGCTGATAACAGTAACATGTTACAAGAAATGTACAAAGTATGCATGTGACTGCAGCAGAACTGGGTTAATAGTTCCACATTTGTCAGAGTTCCCAAGCCTGTCACAGCGGGGTGTATGCACTGGGTCAACCTCCATCACACAGAATATGACATGTCCTTGTAGCAAATCTCACCAGCAAGACTTCCGCCTGTATCCCCCCTAAATTGTAACCATGAGGAAAAGTTTCTTTGAGTGGCATTTTTAAAAGTTAGATATGTCTTTCAGTATGTTAAGATACAATTAAAGAAACATGCTAAAACTCATCCTTACCTGATGAGGAATATATATATTCAGGTGACTTGATTCGACTAGAATGAAATTTAAGGGGGGATACGGGCAGTCTTTCCATCTCACCAACCTTGACACAATGAGCATGAACTGAAAACTTGAGGGAACAGACACAATCTTATCACCACCCTGCCCTCATGGAAACCAGTGATTGGTGAACACGATTGGTGAACACACCCGTAACTTCCAGTCCGGAGATAACCAGGTTATCAAACTGGGGTAAATGTAACAATATCATTATATGAACATCCTGCTCTCCGACTGTCTTTGCCAGTCAAGACTCAACTGATGCTAAACATGTATCACGTTCACAGATGCAGCTCATGGAACCATGAGTTAAATGAAAAGTCAGGACAACTTATAAACTGCTCTTTTTGGTTGTGTAGAAATAGAAAAATATCAAAGGCAGTATAATAAAAAAGAACACAGGTCTGAATTACTCTGTTGTACTGACACGGAGAAGTGTGTAACTGCCTGGCGAGGAACGCATGTCGGTTACATGCAGTGAGTGTGAAATGTGATAACAGCTAGACGGTGTCAAGTGATCTCCAGCCTACCCGTGTCACACAACTCACCCATGAAGCAGTTCCCAGATTCCATAGAAGCTACACATGGAATGGGGCGGACATTCCACTCTCTACACAAACTGTTTAGGTCATCAGGAGCAGCATGACAAGAACACACTGCAGTCTGACAACAGCCTGTGATGTGTATCCGAGTACTGCAGTGTACTGCATAAGCGCTCTCCTAGTGTCCAACTTACAACCTTCCATCCCTTGAGAGGGAGTGGACTGGTCTCACTACAGTCAAAGATGAGTCCATGTGAAGCAGTAGGGTGGGACAAACTAGAGCTTGTGAAGGAAGTCTGATGGAGGGTTTTAATCTGACTGTCCCCATTTGATGTAGATTCCAGGAAACCCGAGCAACATTTGAGAGAGCTGTGAATCACAGCACAGGGTACAACTTTCCTCACAACCCTCGTTACACAATTTCCTTCCTAACACCCCCATGAAAGTCATTCCATGTGACAATATTCCACCTGATATATCCAATTGTGCAGCAGCTTTAACTATCACCATTTACCTACTAGATATAAATATTTGTTTTGTGATAAACATCCTATTTTTGCAAAATCACATATTTAAATTATAAGTACATATATAAATATTCTAAAGAAAAAGCTGTTGTTACTTACAGTGTTGATATGTCAGTGGTAATAATCCTGGGTATAATATCCACACAGAGACACCGACCAGTGTATCCCACTACAACACCTCTTTATCTCAATAGCATCAGTAGATAAATGTGGTGTAACAAGCTCAGTTCCAATATGAGAGACACTGCAGCCAACTGGTCCACTGGCTCATGACATGCTAGCAATTTTAACCCTGTACAAACACACCAGAATGATTGGTCAAGCTGACCACTCTAGATTGAGTGACAGTCTGGCCAGCCAATCAGTGAGCTGGACTCACAAGCTGCGCTATCACAGTGTTAAGTACCCAAGCTGAGAGCGGGGTCAGACAATATCACAACAAATGTCACTCAGCAAGGATTTACTCGTTTACAAACACACAATGGCATATGGTAACAGTGAAAAAAAGAAAAACAAAAAACTATATGATGAGGAAATATGTAAATGACATGGTATTTAGTTTTTTTCTCGAATAATGCATATTTTTTATACCTTTCTCAGTGGATACGCTTATTAACTCAGTTTTCCCCTTTGGTATTTGGCAAACTTGAAAATAATGGCATCTAATGGAACTATCACAGCCAACTGATATATAGATGTGTTTCTATAAATACATAAAACATGAACAAAAGCAGTGAAATGTAAGCAATATTTTTCACTACTTAAACTTGACATATTTGCTAAAGCATAATGACATACCAAACTGAACAAACAGCATCTAAAACAATCAGAGATAATCTCTAGAAATAATACTGTTTAATTGTTTACACCATGTGATATATGTATTGTTATAGCTGTGAGGTAATTATCCCCTCCCCCAGGGTAAGCTCCCTGACCCACCCAGGGTGTCTCTAGAGGTAATGACAGGGATTGTTCTAATTCCTGGGTGGGGTGTATACACTACACAATGCCTGAAACAACAGGAGGAGTCAGCTCATTAAGAGGTCATTAGATGAAACACCCAATTAGCAGCTGGTGCTTCTGTCTGGCAGCTGGACTAATTGTGAATGAGGAGGAAGGGATTAGATGATGTGTTTGAAGAGATATAGGTGATAATAGAGTGTTATACACCCTGCCACTGATGCATGACAAACGCAAACACCCCTTCAACGAGGGTTTGTAGCATGACAATGACATCTGGGATTGGGAGCATGACATCTGTGACTGGTAGCATGACATCGGAACTGAAAGACTCATTGACATGTTCCTTCTACAGAAGCCATTCCCTATCACAGTAATAAGATCATAAAGGTAGTAAGGCTTATCGCAGATCCTCCTTGAGAAACTCCAATAAAGCCAACTCACTAACCTTAGAGGTTTACAGCATCTACCCAATGTCCTCACAATAGTGTAGCACCTTAACAAAGCCAACTCACTAACCTTAGAGGTTTACAGCATCTACCCAATGTCCACACAATAGTGTAGCACCTTAACATAGCCAGCCCACTGACCTTACAGCTTCTACCCTGTGTCCAGGCATTAGCTGTCCAGACTATAAAGTAGCAGCACCTTCAATCCGCTCCGACTGCTACTGTCTTACACTCACTTCAGTAAGCCTGCACAATGTCTTGAGAGCGGGATTGATCCCGGTGTGACAGATGCTGGACATTGAAGACTGTGATTGTACCCTGACTCAGACCAGCTGCTGTTGTACACAGCGTGACTTTCTTCAACGTTTGTATCCATGTACAGTTTCATTGCTATATCTCTTGTCTCAAAATTGTCTGCAAACTACAGCTGTGACAAAATCAATCTGGTCTTTAATGTTGCAATATGCCTGTGTTTTCTCCAGCTTCTGCCGCATACTCCCCATCTTGTGTCTTTGTTAGTCCACCAACAGAATGGATACATGTTCAAGCATCAGGCGTGTCGCCGTGACAATATGCAAATTTAATATTCTGTATTTCATGTCTGCTGTCAAACTTCTGAAACAAGGTTGCCCATGTGACTTAAATGTGAATGTAAATTACAATTATATATTATGTATTCTGAACACACCTAAATCTAAACTTGTCTGCTGTGTGTAACTCCTGGCATTTGAAACATAACATATCAACACTATTAAGTGTCCATGTTGACCATAAATCTGACAATTCCAGAAGAGCCAGCTATTCTGCCCTTCTTCATTATTTCGCAATTCTGTTGGCAAATATATTTTCAACACCTTCAGCAAATACTACACTGTAAGAGACACCATTCATTTGCTATGAATTGAAGGCAATCAATAAAAACCAATAAGCAGGGCCTCCAATACGCCCCTGCCTGACACCTCTATTTAACATGCACCTGGACTCAAGTGTATGTTTCAAAGTAAAGCCAAACGATATTGACACAAATTAAACACGACTTGAGCATGCCACACACCTCTAAGGTATCAGTAATAAATACATTCAGATCCCTCAAGTATATATTACCTGTCTAAGTGGTACTCTCGATATTCCTGTGGCAAAAACATTTTAAAAATTATTTAAATGTGCAGTGTTCAGCTCCAGACTTCAGTTCCTCCAAATGATTTTTTCAAGTATTCCTCAGAAAATATTATGTTTTTCAATATTGGTATTTTCCTTAAAAAAATAAATAATTCTGCGAACAAATTATCGCTATATACCTGAAATAATGTAGATGAGGACTAAAATGCACTCACTATAAAATGGTAACATTTGCTTTGAGAACATAAATGATAATGGAATGTGGTTGTCAGATTTTAGACTCGTAACATATACAACAAACCAAATTTCAGCATGACAGATCAAAATACAATTCAAAAACAAAATCCTGTACAAGGCACTTTATTTTCATTTTATTTTAAAAACAAATGTTTGTGAGGACCTACTGACCACATTTTTTGCTATCAAATTCAAATACTGCACTGATTTTGCAGTTCAAAAGTACAGTAAGTTCCAAACTAAAGATATCTCGAAGACCAATACAATACCAGATATTATTCCTTTCAAGTGAAAATAACACATCGCATTAGATGTAGTTTAATACCACCAGTACACTTTCAGTATAGTCACACCAGGGAAATCTAAACCTGGACGTTGTGAGTAACAAACCAACTGACCACTGACCCATTCCACTACCTCCCCCAGTAGTTTACCATAAACATTGCTGAATTCACCAAGTGTAGGAAAGTGGCTCCACCCCATGCTTCTGGCATTGGTGGCAGACTTCCAATATTGTCCCAGTACCAGCTGCATGTGGGTGTGGGTGGAGTGGGCGTGGCTGTGTGGGTGTGGCTGGTGTGGGTGTGGCTGTGTGGGTGGAGTGGGTGTGGCTGTGTGGGTGGAGTGGGTGTGGCTGTGTGGGTGGAGTGGGTGTGGCTACAGTCCACCCTGCTGCCATGACAGTAGCTGGTCCTGTCTTCAGATGACATCAGGTCCATGTCCCACATAAATCCATATTTTTATACACACAACATATAACTGTCATGTAGATATTTACAGGACTGTGTTGTTTCCTATTTTAGCCCTGTACTCATCCGATAGTGTTAATCATGTCCATGAGTAAGGGCTGGAGTGGGTGGAGGGTTCGTCAGGAAGAAATAACAGGAAAAAGTGGTTTGTGAGTTGTGTGTCACTGAAATTTATCCCAGCTATGTGGGCGGATCCCTTCCCCTCCACCTTCAGTTCCC
>VKKT01007147.1:24024-36238 GCA_008038995.1 Haliotis laevigata | reverse complement strand
AGGGTGGAATAAAGATGACAAGCGATGAAAAGGAATTGTTAAGATCTATAAACACCTATCACCGTTACAAAGAATTCAAAACGCACAAATATATAAATATACATTGAAGTAATACAACAACTAGACCTAAAGCTATACAAGTAATGCCATAATTATGTCTGGGACATGATTTCCAGAATATCGATAATAGGTGCACAGAACTCAGGATATCACTGTCATTTATCGATGACATCTAGATAAGAAATGGCCTATACAGCCTAAAGGTCAAATACTTGAAGCTAAATATATCTATTTCTGTCGAGACGAATACCATGATGCAACAGGAATTGCTCTTTCGATGAACGACGGACATGTGTCTATGACACTGTGTCATTGTAAGATGGGTAATGGTAGCCATTGCTTTACAGGGAACCAGGGCGGCAAGTACACTGGTGCGACACCTTTCCTGAGATGCAATCACTGCAGATAACTATCATTAAGGTACGCACGAAACATAGGGAAACATCACATTGAAGCAACAACGTTTCAAACACAGCTATTTACATTACATGCCATGTACAGCAGATATTCACAGAACTGTATGTATCAAAACATGTTTCTAACATCACACCCCTCATATTATTCTCAGTTTTAGCGGGATGGGTGGTCAGTCTTCCTTATTTGGTTGATGCATGATATCCTATCCCAATTGCATAGAATGCTGATCATGGTGCCTTTCAATGTATTGTATTATTTGCTTATTTACAGACATATATCTTGAACATTGATCACAGCGTTACACACCAAACAAATAATGCAATAAATCTGCGATTAGCGTATAACGACATGAATATAATGTTAGGCTGTATATCTCAAGACATAGCAATTTGAAACTATAATTAGGAAAAAAAGTAATTAATTTATGAAGAATGTAAACATTTATTCTGCAATTTGTAAAGTGCTGAATGCTTAAAGTATATGCCGGAGCTGTAAAACCTCAACGCGGTGTATAAGCTGCAGTAACATAACTGTAGTCTTTTCTTACACCTACAGTGACAAGAACTGCCTGCATTTAAAAGTCTAGTCCACCATGACATCTAAACTGAATAATAAAAAAGGTTCATACGGATATTAAAACAATACGACACCGCAGTTGAATCAATCTTACAAATCCAGTTGTTACACTAACAGAAGTGATGTGTGTGTGTGTGTCTGTGTGTGTGTGTGTTTGTGTGTTCAAATGTGAAAATATTCACCTTGGTTTAAAGATACATGCAACACAAAAACTTACCCTTGTGAGTAAAGATTATTTTGGATTGCAGTGACCTGAAACTTCATGTGGCTATACGTTTTGGTTTACTTAATTGTACGTGTTGCGATGTTGCCAATTTCAACAAGATTTCCTATTCATTAAAACAAAGATACTGAAAAACCAGGAGCATGGAAAGGAGTGGTCGAGGAGAGTGCCTGGTTCTTGCCTAAATGACTTATCTGCACACTGCACTAAAGTCGTCCATTTCACTTATTTTCTTAGTGACATTTGCATTCAGTTTTTTACAACGTCATATTGTCCTGACCCTTGGATGACAAAGTATAACTAATTTTATGGTCTCTATATTTAACGATAACTGCCCCTTGATCAAGGAATTAGGTTTTCCCTCAAGTTTGTGAGATTTTTATAGAGAGTTCAGTGCAAGGGGGAGATTGGCATATTTTCAGGAGTTGATAATTGATAGTACCTTCTTTTTAGACATGTCTTCTTTAATCAATATACTAGCAAAAGAAATTCATATTTCTGATTATTGTTATCAAACATGAAAACGTTACTTGTAACATGATTGACGCTTCATTGTTATTTCATTTTGCTAACATTGCACAGACGCTATTTCCTTTTTGAAGAGATCAATATACTAAGCAAAATATGCTTATATAATCGTTATAGAAACCAGAGACAAATCGTAAAACATGTTACTCATTCAGCTGCAGAAGGAAGTTTGAAAAGTAAAAACTTGTACACTGAGTGCTGTTAAAGTATATCATGTTTGCGAGACGTTGGGTGTTGATGTTAAACAGAGTCTGCTGTTTTGATTTAGTTATGGGCAATCATTACATATGGAAAATACAAAGAAAATCACAGAGCATAGAGCACACGAAAATATACAACCTCATGCATCTTTTTCCTAAGAGAATACTGCAGTAACACGTAATAACTGGCATGAAGAAAAAGTGAAAAGTATCACAAAGAAATTACCAGTCGGGCTGGGCTATTATTGGGAGGTATGTTTTTGAGAGTTAGCCAATGCCTAAAAAGTATCAAAGATGATAAACAAGGCTGCTTGTCAGTCAGAATAACGAACAAATGTGATTATATCTCTCTATTTGTTAAAAAACAACCTCGAAACTATTTTCTTGCAGTAATGGCTGTGGTCCAAAAGCAGAGTCGCATACGAGTAAAAAAAGAATAAAAAAGACAAAGCATGATACAATAAAAACAAACAAACAGAAAACAAGAACAGAACACAAAAAAAAACAAAAAAACAAATCACACGCGGAGAATCATCTCATACAATCGATCCACTTGCACCAGTTTCTTTCGTGCTATCGTGCCTTAGCTATGGTTTATCACAGCGAAAAGGTCACAGGTACGATGACCTATTCGCTGTGATAAACCATAGCTAAGGCATCCACAATCTTTTTCGAAATCATAAACGACACGTTTGTTCTTGTTCATATCCATCCATCCATCCATCCATCCATCCATCCATCCATCCATCCATCCATCCAATCACCTACTAGTTTAGCACTAAGCTTTCCAGCTGAAACTTGATTAAGAGATTTAGGGATAGGTGGGCATCACATTGTCTCTGTGTTGGCACAACCAGGCGTTATCATCAGCAGGACATAAGCAAGACTTAAGTTATCGTTCTGCAAAGATGTAACGATATGATGTTAAATTCAGTGCAGAGGTATGTGGATCATATCACATATATACAAAAGTTCCATACATTCATGTTATACCACTGTTAAAGCATGGATAAGAAACAAAGTATGAAATATGTAACCTAAGAGTCGATGTTGCACCCCAAAGCGGCTTCCGTGTGATCTACCATTTGTAGGAGATAGGTCTGATGCTTCAGCTGACGCGTTTACATATGTATAAACTGTTACAACTGACTGACTGAGTTTGATTTTACGCCGCTTTTAGCAATATTCCGGCAACATCACGGCGGGGACACCAGAAATGGGCTTCTCACATTGTACCCATGTGCGGGGGATTCGAACCCGGGTCTTCGGCGTGACGAGCCAACGCTTTAACCACTAGGCTACCCCACCGCCCCCTGTTATAAACTGAAGCTACATTGAGTAGCTATATCTACTGAATGAACATTTCAGACACAAATATACCTGCAATGAAAATACACTTTACATTTTCTGATATTCAGTGGTAATGTACTTTTCGTGTTACATCTTCAGCAACAGTGTATTTCAATATACATGTACATAACGCATTCATCTCAATGGTCGTTAAAGACTCTCAACGTGTGGCCATCAAGAAAGGACGCCCCCCCAACCACACATTCAATTACGTATAGTGAGGACATCAGGAGCGGGGTCGTTGTAACATCAGTTCCCACTCTGGCGCCAAGGGAGGTGCTTAACCTGGTCTTGTGGACGCTGCTGGGATGTGGGAGGGACGGTATGGCATGGCATCAATGTTACACATATCTATTGATTAATACTGCCGACACCACAAGCACAGACGTGATCTGGATCTGCTGTCCCTTCTTCAGTTGTACACATGCTGCACCAAATGAGAAATTTTCAACTCGTGTAATATAACAACAGATAAAATCATGACTGTCCTTCCGCCAACAACTGCTTATCCTTTCGTAATTTACATCTTGAAATCTGTACCATTCCATAATTGCATTCAAGTGAGAGACAATTGTTTTATGATGAAATCGATCATATATTTTCATGTTTATTCACATATGTCATTTAAACTTAGCATAAATGTTACAAAATGTATGCTTTGCTGAGAAACCTATAAAGATAATCAGAGCAAATTCGACTGACTGAGTTTGGTTTTACGCCGCTTTTAGCAATATTCCATTAACATCACGGCGGGGGACACCGGAAATGGGCTTCACACATTGTACCCATGTGGGGATTCGAACCCGGGTCTTCGTCGTGACGAGCCAACCCTTTAACCACTAGGCTACCCCACCAGCCCAGAGCGAATTCGAAGCTGCAACAACAAGGTTTGTGTGTGCACAGCAAAATGCGGGGCTTTAGACGATTGGACTACCCGTGTCCTTGAACTGTTAGGGTTTATATGTTTAAAGTAGTTTTATTTGTCACTGACTCGTATTAATTCATTGAAATATATCATTACCATAATGTCACCATAATTTATATACCAAACCAGGTTCCAGCAGGACAGCAAGAATCGTCTAGGAAGTCTGTTTCTGGTTACCAAAGCAAGGCGATGGGGTAATGTAAGTGTTTCCAGAAGTAATCTTTTCAAAGACTCGGGTTAAACGCGTTCCCTAATATCGAGGTATGTCACTGAGATTCATCCAATGAACCAGTAAGGAAGAACAAACGTAAATTTATGAGTAATGCGTTTGTGTGGCAGGAACATCGGCCGCAACGAGAGCTCACGTTGACCTTTAGGTGCTTTTTTCCATTCTGATCGGTGCAGGTAGCTGCAGGCATGGACGCTTTTGTAGCAGCCTAAAAAACACCACATAAAGACTGTCTGACCTTCCACGCAGTGTGTGTTTTTCACAAATGACTAAGGGTGCACTTTACTTTCAAAACAAGTGGTCGGTAAACGGCAAGGAACAAGACTGACATTCAATCCGAGGTATGTAGAATAGACGAAATAATAGGGAGCCACTAAAATATGGTAATTAGACAAATTGTTGTCTTTATGATGATAATCGATTAGTGTCCCTTCCGAGTGCATACAGTTAAAAATTGAAATATATCTAAATAGCTCTTCCGCACTTTCCATCTGTGATCAAAAGTCAGCTTGCTAAATATAGATCACTGAGGTGCAATTACCTAGGACTCATCGCTTTGCGAGATGTATTGGTTGCATGCATAAGGATGATTTCACATGAAGGCAACTTGAAAGCCAAACTGATCTCGTTCATTACCACAAATTTTAGACTCCATCTGTGATACTCTAGTTATTTTACAGACATTTCTCGTCACTATATGGCTGAAATATTGCCGATCTGACGTTAAATATTCACTCACTCACTCACTCATTACCACAAAATCATTATTTATAGTCTTGATCTCTATAGGACCACTGACTTAAATGGAGAAAGAAAAAGAAACTAGTTAGCTTAAAAGCGTCTGTTAAATAATCTAAATAGTTTAAGTCGGTTTATCACATGTGCGAGAGGTGTTAGGAGTATTGTTTACGAGTGACTGTGACTGACTTTGATAAAGAATGCGAAAAACAGGGCTGCGTTGAACGT
The DNA here is from genome assembly GCA_008038995.1 of Haliotis laevigata. Taxonomy (NCBI): domain Eukaryota; kingdom Metazoa; phylum Mollusca; class Gastropoda; order Lepetellida; family Haliotidae; genus Haliotis; species Haliotis laevigata. The sequence continues at coordinate 30,764 of VKKT01007147.1, read as the reverse complement.
TGTTATGCCGAAGTAACAGTACAGAAACAAGTAATTAGTATTGATGAAAGCTATATGGTGACATAATACAGTGATAGAATGGGACTGTTTAAAAGCATCGGAATTGTATACTATTGGTAAGTCTTTTGTTCCTGACAATGTATCAGCGTTGTTTTCAGATATCGTAGTTACAGAAATGTTGTATTTGAATAGGAACAGATTGGCCACAACTGGGAGTGCATGAGTGAGTATCTACATGATGGCAACATTAACATGATTCAAATTTGTACGTATCGACTGGTACTTTAATTTATTGTTTATGTAAAACATTTCTCGTCACTATATGGCTGAAATATTACCGAGGTGACGTTAAATGCTAACTCACTCACTCACTCACGTATCGACTGGTATCAGTAATGTTCAAGTACAGCGGTTACATCATAAATGGATAGCTACTGTTTGGCGAGATCATACTGTGATAAATAAAAAGATAGTAGTGAACAGGACTGTTTGCGGCTCCTGGTCGTAATTCAATGTGATTGCTTCAATAATATGTATGAAATATGGGAGCATGCCCAGATGTGGGGTATTCGGTTCGGAAAATATTGGTGTCTTGTATTTGATTTGACTTTCATTCTGGAGTCACAAGCTTCTACGTTCATACATTTAAAAAAAAAAAAATTTGCACAGTGTGAAGTGAAAATCAATTCTTATATTGTTTCATAGCCCCAGTTTTGTACCTCGACTGATGTGCAAGGGCCTTTTAATAGACACGTCTACATTGAGGGCCATACAACAATACGCTGTAAAGTGAAACAGAAATGTTGTTCAGAACAGTGGCCTCGAAAAATCAGTGTCGCGTTGTTCTCAGAATATAACTTTTCTTACCTTCACATTCCCGTTTCGACCATGTAAGCGCAAATAATTCGATATCACATAAATACATATAAATGATAAGCAAAGTTGTGATTACTAAATACTTACCTTCTCAATTTTAGAACCGTTACGTATATACGCGCATTTTTGGAAGGAGTTATTTGATCTCTATTTACTTCATCGCGAAACCACGATCGATAGGCGTTACCAGATATACAGACAGACTCGAAATGTACAATCTCTTCCTTGCATTATTTTCGTGAAAAGAAACTAGAACGGCGAGATTACATATCGAGACACAGAACATGTTCATGAAACCACGATTGTTTTTGAAAAATCAGTTAATTTCACAATACGTCACTAGTTTCCAACCACCTTTCCATACCGTGATCCATTCTGTCCTTCTCTGAACACTATAGGGCAGGGTCAGATCCTAGTCAATCCACAGTGTTGCAAACATTGAAGTGAGAGCATCTACACTCAACAGGTGAGTGGACGGAAGGGTAAGTGTCAGGAACTAACGGTATCATTCTATGTCTAGACAGACACAGTGTTCACGGTGATCTGTTGTCCTATATTCTATTACTTTAAGTGGGGTAATTTCGAGAACATACACCAACAGACTTAGACATAATTGACTGACCTTTTCGTTAAATTGTCCAATTTCGTACGTGTGACTGGAGAAACGCAACGTGGACTGTTGACCCTCATTTCAAGTCATGACAATGTGTGCGAACAATTTGATAAAATGCAATTGATCCTTTCGTCAATCAGTTTGATCCAGTCAGCTTAATCATTTGACGACACAGCGTTATCTCAACAATCGTCTCTAATCTCGTTCATGAAGGAGGAATAACATGTAAGACAATTGTTTCACTGAAAGGTAAAACGAAAACTGGAATGTAAAGCGATGGTTTGTCAGGACTAGCAATGGTACAGCCAAATCCCTGTCCCCAACCCCTACAGTAGCCACAGGCTTCAATAAAGTCAAGGCACGCCTCTTCCGTATTCCCAGACCGCACTTGTGACAACTGGATATAAATCAGTGTGGAGTCTAAAGAATGCATTTATATTTCGGAAACGTGTATATAATTAGTGGCTATATATTGTTGTTGTGTTCAAGGTTCAAGGCACGTTGCTGCCAGTTTAGTTGTACATCAGTTTTATAGTAGTTGCCATTACGTACATAACATAGACTGCCCATCACGGTGGTATGGCTTGATTAAAGTAACTGACAAGTACCACTAACAATTCAATTAAAGACATCTTAATTACAAAGGTTTTGGACGACGCAACAATTTCACATTGTGTCTTTTGGATATCATGCTGGGAGCAACACCTTCTTACCGTAAATTACGTTATTGCTATAAGCAGAGAGACAGAAATACACACTCACTGGTTACTACATGCCAGTTTCGAATAGAGATGTCAAACACAGGCACGCAAACACATTTTACACATTAACATGAACCTTAAAGTACACACGTTATCAAAAAGTTGCATTATATATCCGTGTGTACCATATAACAACACTTTGGTAAGAACAATATAATGGAAATGGCAAATAGTATGAGCACGAGAACACTTTTTTATTACATTATTTTGGGCTCTAAGTGTATCCTAACCTACCTAAGTCGGACACTTTGAAATGTTTTGAAGAGTTCCTGGACCAGAATGATATTATATAAAACACGTTCAAGAGACACGGGGGGTAATGGGATAGAGTTAATTAAAATATCGCGTTCTTGTTTAGTTTCCAATCCTAGTCAAATGAAGTCACGATTTATCACAGTCAGGCATCTGATTCCACAGCATAATTAAGTTCTCACATTACACACATATTGGTAAAAAGCTATGTGGCACAAATAGGTCATGTAATCTGTCATGTAATCTGTTTCTATGACAAAATAACACGCAATTCTCTTTTTCCAAAGATGAAAGCAATCTGGCTTACAGGAAATGACACTACCTTACCCTAATTACTTTCTTGACACGTTTCCAGTCTTACGAAACTCAGTTACTTGTGTATCTCTGATGAGAAAGTAGGCTTCATAGATGATTTAGTCACAATTAAATAAAGGCGTTTGTAAAGGTCACGTTTGTTTATATGTATGTTGGTAGGCTGGCCGTATCACGTACATAAGACAATTCATGTCTGAAATATGACCATTGTAAATATGTCTTCATTGACGAATACATTGGAGAAATGCACTGTTATGTTATTAGTAGTATGAAACTAAGTTGCATTCGTACCTCTGGTGAGAACGTTGGTCTCACAGAGGATTTAGTCATTATGAAATAAAGGCGTTTGTAAAGGTGACTTCTTGCACGGAGTATGGTCCTGTTTATATATATGTAGGTAGGCTGACCGTATCATGTACATACGACAATACATGCGTGAAATACATGTATGATCTCATTGACGAATATGTTTTTTTTTGTAACATGGTTTCAAAAAGTGTATTTGAATAATTGTATATCCAATCAGCTAAACAATCGCAACAGTCTTCCGCATGTAAACGAGATGTTTCACTGGTGTTGAAGGTCTTAAACAGTACCACAAACATTGTAACAACACACCACTTAAACACATTTATCTATAAGCTGCAATTAACTGTCCAATCATACATTTGAACTAAAAACACTGGTCATATACTGTCACCTTGACGTACACAAACTCTATTTGGTTTGAATGAAATGTAATCAATGACCTGATCAAACGATATTTTCAAAGAGTACGGACATAATCATGAACGAGGCTGTGGCACTGTAAAACAGCGACATTAACGCTGTCATAAACATTAGTCATCAACACATCACATGATGTGAAAGTGGTTATTTTTAACCTGCTACGACAGCATGACAAAATTATTCACTATACATTTGTATGTAATGTGAGATCACATTGTGTTCTGTCCAGTTGGTGGAGGAGAATGTGTCTGTTGGACAGACAAAATACAACATCCCATTGAATATAATATGTCAAACTTGTTATAACACACGGATATAACGATGGCTAGATACAATGAAAATGCACAAAACTTTTCGAAACTTTGTTTTCAATAACATGGAAATCCTTCTGATAACTTTTCGTTTTAGCCTAAAGTATGACGATCACACGATATAACTTAAAGCAAAAGAATGGTACTGGTAGCAAAACACACCATTGTTCTATAAAAAGGTAATATTGATCTAATTTGCAACGGTTGACATGTTCAGTCAGGATCTGTTACAGCTCTATTCGTGATCAAATGCTCAGAGTTTGTATCGAATAAATCATCCCCATTTTTCTCATACAATGTCTCTATCAAATGGTTCAAATGTCAATACTGTCACGGGGAAAGTGTAACGGTTTTGTTGTTTGGATGGGAATAATACGCCACCATGTGTCAGATCAGTTAATGAACATAGGCGGTAACGGACATGCGAGAAGTACGTTTTTGAACAAATAAATCAAAATCATGTTTCTTGTTTCGACATTCCGTGATAGAAAATCAATACAAGGAGTCTACAAAAACAAATAATGATGCCAATATGCTACAAAGGCTGCACTTTAATAATATCCAATGACAGATCTGACGTTACCTATAGATATTCGGGGAAACGTAAAACTATTCGTTTGTGGAGAGCGGCATATGCTTAAACTCTTTTTTTAAAACTTCAGTTTGCACATTAAACGATAATAGCAGTGTAGCTTAACTGGGAATGTAGTCATCTAGTTAAAATGTTAACAAAAATGCAGAATATCCAGATGCCTTGCTGAGCATAGCTAATGATTTTAAAAGTAACAACACAGGACACAAGCAAACTATCCACAATGTTTCTACGTTTGCATATATGAATGGACTATTCTGAAAAGGGTTGCAATACGGAACAGTTCAAGTTACTTCGCAAAGTTTTAAACTCTGAGCCTCTTAAGCCTTTTCTGGACTATATGTCTACTGAAAAACACTTTTCCGATTGTTCCACAGAAAATCCCAGTAAAATCGCAACGATTGGAGCAACTTGTGTATCATCACAAGAAGAACCTTCATGCTAACGTTCAGCATCTGCAGTCTGGCTTTTTCTGGTAACATGCTTAAATAGCCAGAACAGCTCAAAATCAGTGGTCACAAATGGATTGTTCAATATAACTACCTTGAAGGGCATACTGAAATAGTTCGACTTCATTCGTTCAACGATTTCTGAGGACATGATGTTTACAAAGCGAGGAAACAATGTTTACATTGTAAAGAGATGCGTTTTAAGAAAATTTAAAGAGTATTTTTTTTTTTTGAGAGAGAGAGCAAATATCACAAACAATATGCGTTGTGACAACACTTAAAGGGAATATGTGTCAAATAGAAGAAAATCACTAATGAGGAAAGTAATGAGGCGTTTCAGTATCGGGCGAATAGCGATGGTTGAATAAGGGTAAAATCAGAACCTGCGAAACGGAACGTGTGAAAGATTTTCAGGCACATTTGGAAGAGAAACTGACCGACATAGTTCAATATGTTGCTTTCACCGCGTAGAACCTGGATATCTGATTCAATTTTTTTGGACATGTTTTGGCGTCATCATTGGTGGGAAAAGGCATGTGACATTCCAACGGCCCGGTTTTGAACAGAAACGTTTGCGACAGTTGACAGACTTATTTTCAAACATTGTAACTAACAACCATTACAGATTTCTGATTGATAAATATTTCTTGAACAAACATGGCAAAACAATTGATGACATCTCATAGACAGGCTTTTTACCTGTTTGAGGCAAAGTTTCTTTTTAATTGTTTTTAGCATAAAATACCTGGTGACCATACTAACATTACAATTCCACTGCTTTTACGGTGCGTGAACAAACAGCTATCTCAACTAAATCCATCCAGTCACATCGGTGAAGTAAGAAATATGGAATATCTAAGGAGGATCGACGGTTTTGGAAGGCATAATGTCGGTCAGCGAGTTTCCCCGTCATACACCATGTAGCAAAGGGTTTCCCTATCTACTTATGCACGGCATGATTGAGTCTTTCCCACAAAAGATAATTCACTATGCTGGTCCAACGTCCACCCTCACCGAAATAATCTTGAATTTAGCGGCCCACCGAAGCGCAACCAGTGGCTCTTACGATTGGTGTCAATTCTAAGTCCTTCCAATCAATCAAACATATTCAACGTCTAATATTACAGTATGATGCACATGGACTCAAATCGAACACTCATCATGTTGATTAAAACTTTGAGTATGTTTAGAACATGCATGTCGAATCCAAGTTGAAGATACACATGCTGTGGCATTTTGTTTCAATCAACCAGACTCTGTTTACGAACATAATATCGATTCTGTCACGCGACTTGACTGGATCAGGCATAGATTCCGATTTTCCAGCGTATTTTGGCGGAAACGTTTCTGGTTTCTCAAGACGGTTATCCACCTTGTCATTGGAAAATACTCCTTGTAGCACATAGAACACTGAACATTATGTCCCGTGTTCAGGCCTTAGTCTTGCCAAGCAGTAAAAATAACGGACGGAGATATTCGTTGGTGTTAAACATCTCGTTTATTGCCTGTGAATTATACAACATTAGTAAGATGTTGTGTCAGCCATGCATGTGTGATGGCTGACGGATGACAACTGAATGTGAATCAATCAGGCATATTAATTATTCAATTGATAATTACATGCCACAGTGGYATACGTTATAATTATGATAACAATTGAATAATGTTGATTGTTTACATGATGACGTCACATACAGGTGATGCATCATATTATCGCTAAAATATATACAATTGGTGTTGATAATAAAAGGTTTATAAAATATTTTATAATTATACCTTTACACACCGTCTTACGTGCTAGTGCTTAAGTTAGTAAGTGATACGCGATAGATATGTTTACTT
>VKKT01007140.1:30713-42091 GCA_008038995.1 Haliotis laevigata | reverse complement strand
CCACCCAATTGGGATACGATAACATCAACCAAATCAGCAAGAGTGACCACCCAATTGGGATAGGATAACATCAACCAAATCAGCAAGAGTGACCACCCAATTGGGATACGATGACATCAACCAAATCAGCAAGACTGACCACCCAATTGGGTTTCGATGACATCAACCAAATCAGCGAGACTGACCACCCAATTGGGATACGATAACATCAACCAAATCAGCGAGACTGATCACCCAATATTACCCAGTTTTTCGAGTGGGTTGGTGAAGACCAATTCTAGCCCTGATAAATGGGTGTCAAAAGAAGCAATGTAGACACCTAAATTTTGAACTGCATCGGTAAACATTTGTTGTCACTGATGAGTCAGGTATCACTGACAGACATTTTGTCAATACCTTCTACCTGCAGAGAACGCTTCTTTCAATGTATCCACGACATTCCGAGCCACTCGACCTATTCCGTTACCTACCTTCATATATGAGATTGGGTGTTCCGAATGGTATCGATCTGTATGTAAGTTAGCGCCTGCCTCGGATAGTACATAATGATTCATAATGGTCGCTAAGAGATGACATGCCAAATGAAATACTGCCTTTGAAAGAACGACGGAGGCAATTAGCTTTCGTTTCTCCTCATTACCACACCTGAACCAGCCTTGAAGAGAGAGCTCACTAAAAAGGAATCAGACATAAATCGTTACTGAATGAAACGGTTCAAGGAACATGTATTCAAGTACCACCAATCTGTGGTTTATATAGTAGATAAAGTATTACCAAATTGCAAGGACAACCATGTTTCAGACACATATTATTAGTCACATAAGTGTACTTTGGTCTGCATGAAACCCAACAGGCATAAATGATGAAAATGTGTCGATAAATAATGGAGAAGAACGTTTTTGTTTTTCGTATGAATCATTTGAATGTCTGCTGTTATTTATCTTTGGTGCTGGTTTCTTTATTTTCCGGATCACATTTCGACTAAATCCAGGTTCGTTTTTTATAATTCAAAGAACCATTTATGTTTGCATGACGATTCAAATTATATACTGGAAAAAATAGTTAGGGATATATGTAAATTTTGAAATTATGAATAATGATCTATTTATTCATTGACACACTGATAAAATATAAATCATWAAAATACCAATATCCCTAACTTATTTTGTCCAGTATACATGTACCTCGTTTTGAATGGGGACTGGCCTGGCTGTTGAATGGATAAATGAAACATCATTCAGTTATCATTGTGGACTGTTGAATCAAAGATGTAATTGAAGAGGAATTAAAGGAATAAAAATGACATGAGCACAACCCCATAAGGATACGGGGCCATGTGATCTGACACTGTCACCATTCAGGATAAGCACAGGATACAGACCTACCCCAAGAAGAAGTGATGTAACTATACAAATAGCCTTGCAATAATGTTTGTGTTAGTCTGCGGCTTAACGCCGGACTCTTCCAGCTATGCGTCGACTTCTTGTAATAAATCATAATTCAGATCTGGACCAGACAATCAAGTGATTGACATCATTAGCAACGCTCCAACGGGGATACTGTGACACGCAATGCAGCACGTTCCAGACGTTGACAACACGATCCGTATATTCGCCTCTTTCGACCAGCGTAGGTTGCTGTAGCCTGAATCCTCACAAATGTGTGTGTATGAATTATCGACGTCGTGCGACATTGACAACAAAATATGCACATAACTACAGATAATGGTAATATGCTTCAGCCATGTCACGAACATAACAATTATCCCCCTTATAGTAGAAGTATGACGTTGTTTGTCGACAGCCTGGTAATTACTGGAATACGTACCTGCATATTTCATTCATTACTTCGTAAATTGTCTTTTTTTTTCATTCATGATTGGTTTGTGCATTATAAGACATGAAATTAATGTGATGTTTACATAATCGATTTTAACTAACAGGGACTACATTGTTTCGGTTGCCATGGTAACAGTGAGTTTTAGTCCCGTGAGCTGCACGGTTTTCTGTGCTCTTAGTGTAAAGAATAAAATTGTGCATTGATATTCTCAAAGGGGGCAGAGATTGACAGTTATACGTGCCTGTTGGTTTTAACGGCTATGTCTAACCGGCTGCATGAGCTTTTTCAAATATTTTAAGCTATTGTTAGGTTTCGTATCTGTTATTCTCAAAGGGAACAGAGATTGACAGCGTTATACGTGCACGTGTCTGTTGGTTTTATCGGCTATGTCTGACCGGCTGCGTGACCTGTTGTTACATTGTTATGCTTTATGGAAGTAAAACGACGGAATTCAAAGAGCACATTTTACCTATACAAATCTTTGTCCGTCAGTGATTCGTTACTTTAACAGCGCCTTAATTGAAATTGCGTCGAAAGAACAATGGCGAATGTGGTCATCCTGCCTTCAAGAATTATGGTAACTCTGGTACCAATACTCATTCCGCTCTCTTTTTCTCTCAAGATGATCAGACAGTATCTGATCGAGTTTCAAAGCTTCCACTACGACAAAGAAACTACATGAAACGTCGCCTAATTTTTTTTAGGAACATATCATATCACGAAAAACGTTCGTGTAATTTCACTAATGACCAGAGGTTAGTTCGTAAACCATTCTACCGAAGGTATTACTAACGCACTATCGGGTCAACAAGGTGAAAACACAATTACTGTGGAATTAACTGATTGCATGGTTACAGGAAGTTACCCATCTGTGTATTGAATATTCACCGAACGTGTGATATATCCGGTTCCATATAATGGATATTAACAGCGGAAACGATCTGGGTCTTGGTTAATATTTTTTCTCAGCATTCGTTAATTTCTCTGTTTGTGACAATGTACCGTTATGATGGGATTATCGTTGAACGGCGAACCCGGCAATACTGCAACTATATCACCGGGGTCGACAAACAATGGAGAACGGAAGAGACAATCACGTACTTAGCCTCACGAGTCTCGGTCCACGCAATCTGGATAGGATGAAATACAATCAATGACGTCACAGAGCTCCATCAAAAGATCCATTAACGACAGACATATTATATGTTATTACCCGAAATTCCCATGGGTCATATGTTTGTATTGCTAAGCATCAATGCATATTTTGGAAGTATACTCTTCAATGCATATTTTGACTTACGGTTCAATGTGGCAAAACACAATGTCTGTAACCTGATCATTTTTTGGCGTTTCTGATTCTATTTGTCAGAAATACGTGTTGTTACGCGTAAAAATAAAATGAAAGATGTCTGACAAGTGCAGATAACTGGCAATAGAAATGTTCTTTTCGTTGAAACATACATTCTGTCTTTTGTACACTTTATGTGCACGGGGAGCTCTTCAGACAGTAGGTCAATGATACTTTGGATATTATGGGTCATTATGACCCATGTTCTTCACGTCAAAACGACTGAAGTCATGAGATGACTTTCGGTGTAGGATTTTTTGTTGAAAAAAGGTTAAAACAGAAAACATCCCGGTAACTTCTTAACACAGAGTGGATGATGTGACGCTTGACTAATTTGCCTGTCTTCCCGTGAGCGCTTGTGCAGCTCGCAACACGACTGGGACAGCCCCATGGAGTTGACGGCAACAGGGTCATGGGGGGCAAGATGACTGAAGCGCATTAAAATCGCCAGGCTACGCTAAAAGTCAGTCTTTGTTGACCATTCTCCGAGCACGTTGTTGATGAAACAAACTCGCACGACGAACTCTAAACAGTACTTTTCTTCAGACACTAATTAGGTTACCAAAAGTCACATAGACAAAAATATTGCTTCGATGTCAAATGATTAGTTATCTAATATTGTATTCTTAACCTCACCACCAAAGTACACTGTATATTTACAGACATAAACAGATGCCTCAGGGTCTGACTTTAAATCAGAAATGCAACCATCTTGACTGTGTTTAGAAATTTACTTTTCTTGTCAGGTTACAGCACTATTCAAGGATCTGGTAACCATGGAAACAACCCAGGAGGAGTAAACAATGGCAGAATACACTTGCATGGTATGTATGCAAAATACTTCCCATCTAAAATGGTTACAGTCTGAATGACCATCCAAAACTTGCCAATATCTTGTATACTCTCTAAAGATGGCAGATAATTTTATAGTTAGTCTCACCCCCGAAAATTGTTGAGATTGAAAAGTGACCAGGTCAGCCAAATTCTAGGTTTGGCTCCCGAACTGCTTGAAATCTCACATTAAAACAAATAAAATGTTGTGATGCTCTGACAGGAAAACAGTATTTTTCTCTCATCTCCATCATGTTCCTGATAATTGTTCCATAATGTATTGATTATCTACATGGGTACAAAAATGGCAACTTGCATTTTTGCTAGATATTTTCATTACTAAAATGGTAACTTGAATTTTTGCTAACTGTTTTTATTACAAAAGTGGTAGCTTGTGCTTTTGCTAGCTATTTTCATTACTAAAATGGTAACTTGAGTTTTTGCTTGCTATTTTCTTTACCAAATGGTAACTTTTGTTTTTGGTAGCAATTTTTTATTACAAAAACAGTAACTTGTGTTTTTGCTAGACATTACAGAAACGGTAACTTGTCCTTTTGCTAGACATTTAAAAAATGGTAGCTTGTGTTTTTGCTCGACATTACAAAAATGGTAACTTGTGTATTTGCTAGACATTTTCATCACATTCAGTCTTGCAGTTTCTATTGTTTTTATTACTCTTCCATTTTTCCATTTTTCTAAAAGCATGCAGATAGTGTGATAGACAAACGCAAGATATTTTCAACTGTTGATTGCATTGTTCACAAACTGATGGTGCTGTTGGCATATCTCCATGCTTGACACCTGACATGCCTCTGTGGGGCGGTGGGGTAACCTAGTGGTTAAAGTGTTGGCTCGTAACGCTGAAAACCCAGGTTCAAATCCCCACAAGGGTACAATGTGTGAAGCCCATTTCTGGTGTTCCCTGCCGTGATGTTGTTGGAATATTGCTACAAGCAGCGTAAAACCAAACTCAGTCAGTCAGTACATGCCTCTGTACAAACCGGACCTGTCTCTAATAAGAATAACACCGCTGATATATCAGTATCAGTAATATGGTTGCTATGGTTACCACTAGCATTATCTACTTCAGGAACAAAACAACTCACTTAAAAGCATGTAAAAAGTTTTATCGATATCAGTCACACACACCATCGATAATTATCTCCATATCATTCATGCTATTGATGATTATCTTCATATCATTCCCACCATTGACAATTGTTTCCATATCAGTCACAACATTGATAATTATCTCCATATCAATATCATGCTATTGATGATTATCTTTATATCATTCCCACCATTGACAATTGTTTCCATATCAGTCACAACATTTATAATTATCTCCATATCATTCATGCTATTGATGATTATCTTCATATCATTCCCACCATTGACAATTGTTTCCATATCAGTCACAACATTGATAATTATCTCCATATCATTCATGCTATTGATGATTATCTTCATATCATTCCCACCATTGACAATTATGTCAATAATTAGAATGTTTTAGCAGCTCTAGCTGAAAACCCTCTACCACGACGATACACCCATTGACCCAGAATATCAAATGGTTGTGCCCAAAAGATTCAAACACATATCAGTTGGTATCAGAGATATTGATTTTCCTTCTGAATATGTCAGTAATTATATTAGTAATACAGAGCAAAGGTCAAAGTTGTCAATGTAAAACAGCAATTCATTATAAGTCATAACATTCTTATCAGGAAATAAATCTTTTATTTCCTAGCACAAACCTATGATAAATATGTATATAGTGCAAAGTGTGTGCCTAGCGTCATATTTCTATTATATACAAGGCTTGTGTGAGCTGTGGTGAAAATCTTACCCCACGTGGAGTTGTGTCACATTTCCACGTTAGTCCTGATAAATCTCCTTACACCAAGGAAGAGCTGTAGTGCACATATCTGTGTTTGTTTTAACATATGTCACATAAGCAGCAACTTAATCTGACAATCAGTAAACATGTATAGCCTGGGCTGACGTTCTGTTTCAGTGTGTGCTAGTCATATCAGGTTCTAGACTGAAGAGGTGTCCTTGTCAGGTGTACGGTGTTTTTTCATAGGTTTGGGAGTATTTCGAGGCATGGATACTGTGGAGAAGAAGAGTATTTGGTTGAACAGTATTCTGAGAGAGGTTCTTTTTAGGGTGTATGATGCTTTCTTTATGGGGACTGAGAGGTATATACAGAGCTACAGATAACATTTGGGTCATTGAGTTATGTACTCGCTTGTGTTCATCTCAATTGGGTRTCCTAATTTTCTTTTGAGTAACCAAATAAATTGTACTCCCCTCACTCAGGCTCAACTGGGTATTTTGCCATTTTCCATTAATTTAAAAAAAATAATAAACTTTAAATTTTAGTGTTTGTTATTTACATTTGATCTGTGATATGAGAAACGCTAAGAAAGACTGCAAGTTGTCAAGTTCATGTCCTGAAATAGAACCTCTCAATWTACCTCAGTTATTTTATCTATCCACACRTATGCAAGCTAAGATTTGTCATTTTTGTGTGTACACACGTAAGATCACATTTATTGAGTATTTACAAAAATTGAAGCGTACTTGTACTTAATAGGAATTGAGTTTTCGCATAAATATTGGCGTAATTTACGCAGATACACAGCTTATCTGTACCTCTGTATCTAAGACAAGGTTTTTGTGGGGTGTAGGATGCTTTCTTCTTTATGGACAACAACTCTTTTATTACGTGGGTGTGACGTTTCGATACAGATTATTGTCCCGTTGTCAAGCAGTAATGTGTTATCTTTTTTATGTTTGTTTAATATAATACTTCCCGACTTCTAAAATGTCAAATGTAGTTGTGTCATATGTGAAATACGGATTTCATATTCAAATTTGAATTAATCCTATGTTACGTCAGGCGTACAGTTATCACTATATCAAACATGTTTAGAAATGCACACTCAGAGTGGACTATGGAGATGTGAAAGAAGGGAATTCAAAGTCTGTTGCGAAACTAAGTCTGTTGCATGTAACTGTTCTTCACATCTATCATTTCCAGGCCTATTCTAATCTATTATGACCTCCCAAAAAATAATCATCAAAAGATTATTGTAAAGACGACACAGTACCTGAAAGTTGTTAAGCCTGATACCGTCAAGCTGATGTCAGTTATCTCTAATGTTATGACATACATTTGTCCAAGCTCGGTCAAGCACACACATACACAAAGCCATAGCGGTAGTGAGCGTTTGACGCAAGCTCAAGCACAAACTGTATACAGGCTTTTCTAAGGACGTATACACTGCCATACACATGGGTATGCCCATTGTAGAAAGAGGTTCTTTCTGTATTGTACATAAACAAGAATTGGGCGAGTGAAAAGACCACTACAGGCGGTATTGTGGTTTATCACATTATGACCCCTGTGGCCTCCCATACACCCCAGGATCAATACACATTTTAATTACAAGAATCCTTAGTTGTCAGAATGCCGTTACATAGGAGCAGAGTCCTTGTGGAGCAAGTTTTATACTGCTTTAGAGCATTGAGTATGTCTGGTGCAGCTGTTTCCTGTCGTAGCATGCGGAGATTTTATCTTTGAGAACAAATCTGGATATCTTGTAACAGTGTTGTGGATCCTGGAGTTTCAGATTTACGATCATAATATTGTGTTTCTTTGCGGTGTGTACTATGTGTGGTAATTCTGGGAGAAAAGATCGTGGAATTGTATATCAAGAGCCCTGGACAGAATGACAGGTGAGTTATTGAATTGCGTATTGAGTGGGAAGGTAAACAGATCTCATGAATTATTGAGTGTAAGAGTATTCACAAAAGTACGTAAGTCTATCAGTGTTTTCACTAAACATAGAGACATTTGGATATTCAGGAACATTTTCCTGATATTTTATAACTTTTTATGCATCATTATTTCATTACAATTGCATTTTGGAACATTCTTACAGCATTTTTAATCAAATATCCAACTCTCATTGTATATATTCATGTTTGAATCATGTTGTTGAAAATTGTATAAATTAAATTCTTTAAAAAACTTTGTTGCAAACAAATTGTTTATATATTCCTAGATGTTACAGAATAGTAAGACCAGAGCATTGCATGAATATTTTGTTTTATGGTTTGGCAATCATTGCTAAACTGTTCTTTTAAGTGACATTATTGAAAATAGCATTTGAATATTCTAATTCAGTCTTTGTTTTAACCTATTTCAAAAAACTATTTGGAAAAATTGAAACAATTTTTTTAATTTACCACTGAAATCAATAATCTCATTACCTATTTGTCACCATGAAATAGTTGGCACACCTCTTGAGGGTCAGCTTGGGACCCCCATGATCATTCACAGACCCCCAAAGTTATCACTGATTGTTCCCAGATATTGGAAACAGATTCACACAGGCAAATACCTGGTTGTGTATGAACTCCCAGATGGAAGAAAGTATGCACTTGAAAACTGGATTTGAACTAAAAAATATTATAAACATTATCAAAATGCTGCTAGGGTGATAACTGTACGAGAGACATTGCAAACTTAAGGTCCAAAACATGACTATGATACTTCTCTACCAAATATCCATTACTTGTTGGTTTACATTTAAGAAGCCATCAAACATGGGTGTATCTTTTGTTTTGCCGATCATTTTCCCAAATAATGAACGCTGTCAGAAACAAATACATTGGTTGTCCATTAATGATGGCCAGGCTTCAGGCAGCTTTTTCTTGAAGTCTCTTGAGGATTTGTTGGATAACATTTATCTTTAAGTGCTATTGCTGTCACAAGTCCTTACGAGCCAACTTTGAGTGCCAACTTTGAGTGCCAACTTTATGTGCCGTCCTTAAGTTCTTGTTTGGTTAGTATGTTTAAAGCGTTTCATTACGTTTAACATTCACACCAGGTTAAAAACTTAAATCAGAAGAAAATGTTTCAAGTATTAAAACACAGGTATGTGTATTATGGGTTTACGAGGGATTACAAGTCAGAGTGTGGCTTTGCTATCAGTAGCTATAGATAAAGCATGTTTAAAGTGTTGTCCAGTTGTTGCAGCCAGTGATAAGATAAGCTGAGTTATTGCAGGTGTTTACAATGCCTGGGCTTGCTACATACACTCTCAGGGAGGGGCCCATATCTCCCGATATCTTGTCTTTAGACCCTCTCTATCAGCACTCTCATTGGTAATCATAAATATCCCAAATTTATAGCTGTCATTCTCTTGTGTTACTTCTGTTGACTTACCATTATTTGCTAAGTTCTAATCTTTCTGTCAAGTTATGATGTATTCTTAAAATGTAGATTTGGGGTTAAATGTAAGACAATCCAACATAAATGAAGGCAATGTGATCTTTTTTGACACAACTACAGCATATCGAAGGGATTATCTAAGATTTCAGCCAAGGGCCCTTGTCTGATAAATTGGAGAATAATCATAATTTTGTTGAAAATTAAGATCAAAAGAGATTGATCTGACTTTCATTTGTTCAGAAACTCAGAGGTATTTTGATGCAACATTCTGTGCAGATATGTAAAACTAAATATAAAAGCTTGTGGATAAAAGCTGAAAGATACCTCTACAAAGCCATAACACTAGTTGCACAACAAGAATTAATATTTTTTTCAATCAGTTGTTTTACTTACATTCTGTAGATTGTTGTTTTGTGATGGATGGATGATAAAGGAGGTTTAGTGGGTGGAAGAATGGGGATGGATAGATGAATGGCTGACTAGATGGATGGATTGATGGATGGGTGTTTGAGGGCATAAATAGATGGATGGCTTAGTGGACTAGATGAATGAATGAGTGGTAGAGTAGATTATGGATGGATATATGATGGATTGAGAGATGGTTAAGTGGATGGGTTGATTGATGCATGGTGGGTGGATGGATAGATGGAGGTTGACTAGATGGATAGATTGATGGATGGGTGCTTGGGATAAATATAGATGAATGAACGAGTGGTAGAGTTGATTATGGATGGATAGGTGGACGGATGGATGAGTGGATGGTTGAGATGATGAATGGATAAGGGTGTATGAATGAATGGACATCATATTTTGTTGTTTTTTACAAAGGGAAAACCTACAAATTTTAAAGAAAGGGATTTTGTTTGTTTTAGATTAACTTTTGATTTGATATCACGATTGACTAAACTACAGAGTAGGTTTTCTATAAAGCTTTGACAGTTTGTGTTGCCATAGATTAAAGATTTGTTTTGTTGATTGAAAATCAGTAAATATATGTTGTCTATATGCCATATTGACAGCATGACACAACAAACCATGAAGCTGTACATTGTACAGATCATTGTACTGCTCATTAATGATCACAAACTGAAAAACATTTTGAATGACAAATTGTATTATCTAAAGGTATGAAATTAATCAATAGGTGTTCAAAATTCCTTTGATAAGCTTCAGATTTTCTAACCTTTGTTACACACATGTTGATATATTTCATCTCAAAAGACATTCAGGTCAGATTGTCTATCCATCAAAGATTGTTGTAAGGAAACAGCTTTTGTAAATAATGGTTCAAATGTGTGTAAAACCTCTGTATATGTATCATAGACCCACTTGAAAGTGCATGAATAAAGATTTATTCAAATAAAATTCAAATACCTTGACCAATTCATGTGTTTGCCCCTCTAACTCAAAGGCAAAGAGAATTAAGACATGCAGGATTGAAAAGAATGTTGTAAGTAGTTTTATATCTGTTCAGAGGCTTATCAAGGCACCTAGTCACTTGAACTGTGGGCAGGAAATATTGAATATTAACTAGTTGTCATAACCACCACATACAATGTTATAGATAATGCAATATTCTGCTCATAATTCAGAATTAAGTCTACCCTAAGCCGAGATTACTTCAGTACAGCTGGCTCATCACTCATGTCTGTAGTTCAGGTTAAACCCTAGAAAATGAAAATACTGATATGTTTACGACTGATATGTTATCTTCCAGTCTGAGTATTGATGAGGTCATTGTATTGTAATATCGACAGCATGGAGTATGATTCTTATAAATGAACTTTATTGATTATTCAATACATATATTATAAGGGGATATTATTACCGTAAGAAGTTAAAACATCCCTTATTCTTTCATATTATCACAGTTAATTTGTCATGGCACTACTTTCAACCATGTGTATGTTATGATATGGCATCTTGGGTTAACCAGGGTATAATCCATTTTATATTTTGCATTCCCTTAGAATTAAATCCAGTCTTCCACATGACGAGCTAACACTTTAACCACTAAGCTACCCCACTAGACTTACTGAGTTTGGTTTTACGCCGCTTTTAGCAATATTCCAGCAAATCATGGCGGGGAACACCAGAAATGGGCTTCACACA
>VKKT01007140.1:0-11448 GCA_008038995.1 Haliotis laevigata | reverse complement strand
ATCAATTCAGTAAAGCATGTCTCTGATTTTCAAACACACTAGGTTTATCTCCTAAATATTGATGGAATATTAATCAAAATGGCTTAAAATCACACACTCACTAAATAGTTTTACTCAAGAGACTGACCATGACACAGATTACTGTGAGATGGTGTTGATGATATCAGTTTCATTGGTGTACATAAAACGTTTTTAGTCTGAACAATTTTGAGTGAGTAAACGAGAGAATGAGATTAGTTTTACACCCCTTTTAGCAATATTCCAGCAATATCACGGTGGGGGACACCAGAAATGGGCTTCACATATTGTACCCATGTGGGGAATCGAACCAGGGTTTTCAACGTGAAGAGCGAACGCTTTAACCACTAGGCTACCCCACCGCCCTGAACAAATTTGTATGAGATCACCTCCAAAATTACCAAGATTAATTTTCCAATCCCTGACATCTTTGTCTCATTTAGTTTATCAAGCAAAGCAATATGAAAAATCTTTGTCTGTTTCAGGTGTAGTAGAATTTTACAGAAACTATAAATATTCATCATTTACGGAAGAAGAAGAAGAGGTAAGACACTTTGTAACAAATTAATGTTTACCTTCTAAAATGAATTTTTTTCAAAATTGTTAAATTTATTAATACAGTTAAGTGGAAATATCTCAAATCACGTTAAAATTCATATTTACACACCCACTGATATCCCAATATCATTTTTTATTAACTGGACCTTGTTAGGTCGCCTGTGTCTGAGTAATGATCATAACGAGATTGTTAATTTACATGTTGCATTGTGATTTATGACTGTAGAGAGCTCAAACTTTGCCTTGACTCGGTGCCCAATGACTAGCCGATGTATATACTTTGAGAGATATGTCATTGTTGACTTCTATAGAAGGTTGAAATACTCAGGCACACATTGATGTTATGTGAAATATAATATTCATGTTGTAGGTGTCAATCCTTCTTCTAATGTGGGCAGATATGCTAGTAGATTATGTTGAGGTAAACCTATCATCCAAATCCTGAACCAAGCTTACATATTACCATCTTCGCCTCACTCTGACCCTAGACATCAGACCTACCAGCATCTGCAGTAACTTATGAAGCAGTTAACACTGAGTCAGCTCAGATTATTAGAAATTACTTATTCTCTATCTGTCTCTCAGGATCTGACAAACTCTTGATAGAATATCACTTCTTTTGAATCCAGGGTGAACATAGACCCCACTCCCCTTGCGTACTCAACAACAAAAGTAAGGACCACCAAATATTCTATATTTAAGCATTATATGGATCGTAATATGAACTATTAAATACTTTAATATTGAAAATTGGGGTGGTCCTTAACGTTTTTTTGTTGAGTATAATATCAGACCCATAAGTTGTCAAATTCCTCAATGGCATTAATTCAGCATCTTTACAGGAGAAAAGTCAAAAGAAAAACCAAAAAGCATATTAAATCAGAACTAATATGCTTATCAAATTATATTGATTCTGAATATAGTTCTGCAGGATACACTCTGTTTATGTGTAAATGTTCCCTGTGTGAATATTTGTTAAGAAAATAATTTGGTGTGAAGGTTACAGACACCCCATGGTACCCATAGCTTCTATGGTCTGGATTTTTCAAATATTTAGGCATCACAGGACATCACTAACAAACAGTTAAGTTAAACTTGGGAAGGAAAATGAAACCACATGGGAATTTTTTAACAACAAATAGAAATTCTATCTAAGATTTGAAAAACAAGACTGCCAAATATAATAATATGATGCAAACAATCTAGGGTGTGGGGTCATTATTGTTTTCCATTCAGAACTGCCCAGTTCATTTCATATGTTTAACATTCCAAGTAGAGCTGTGACAATACATCGTAGTATCGATAATCATGATACTTTATCTGACGATAAATATATCGATACTTTTGTTCAAATCGTTATATGTATCATTGACCTTAAAATTGTTAATGTTCACTAGAAATTGATGGTTATGTAAAAGTTTACACTGTTACTTGCTATCAAAATATACTTTTTAAAAGAAAAAAACTAAAGATAGCATATCGTGATGTTCATGGAATCGAATCATATCTTTCCAAGATATCACGATACATATCGTATCGTGACATTTCCGTATCGTCACACTTCTAATTCCAAGTACTTTGCTTGTTCATCTCACCTCTCAATTTAGGGATTGTCAGATCTAGACCGAGAGAATCAAATCTCATGTAAGAGATGTTGACAAGATTGGACAACTGAAACTTCAATACAACTAATATTTCAATAGATTTAAGTTTACCCATTTGGATATTTTTGTTAGAAAGTCAGTAATAATGCAGTTTGAGGTCATTAGAAACATCATAGAGACCTTTGATCTATTTTGCATTATTTTTTATTTAATGATATAGTTTAGTGACTGAAGAAAAGAGTAAAAAGTAAATGTTTGTGTAGTCAGAAGGATATAATGTATTTGCTTGGTCTGAAGTATATACCAGCTGAGGGGTGGTTTGTAAATGTAGACTCCTGAGTAACCCATCCAGACAGCTAACACCCCAGTGCCTTACCCCCCCTTCAGCTTCTATAGACCTTTATATCTTACTGTAGTGTTTCACAGGTGTAGGCCTTACAAGCTTATCTTGGCGTATATACTATTATCTAGTTTCTAGCTAGACTTTTTCTGTAGAGGATAGTGTTACTAGTTTTAACACAATTGTAACAATGCTTACTGACTGAAATGGATACTATAAAAGCATGAATGTGTGCATTATCTACATTAATTAATTATTGTATACTTGTTTTTAATATTATCATGTAATTGAATTTCTAATAGGACAGATACATGTTGTAACTTTAAGAAATAACACAACAATATCTTTTCTCGTATTTATGTGGACCAGTGGCAAAATGCATTTGCCTCCCTTAGTTAAGCCAGGATCTGTTGGTGGCGGGTTCCACTCTCAGGTTCTCATTGATTATGATGTGTCTGGTTTGTATCATCTGTCACCAAGGCCCAATGTCAAACTTCACTAAGGACACGTTCATTCTGTTAAACCCAGTTTGACCCAGTTTGGTAGGCATACTGTCTATATAACTTTTCATTTTAATACAATAAACAGAATTCCATGACAACCTTATCAGACGCTGCTGATTATGTTATTCCAGATTTCATTCAGAACCTAAGTCAGCATCGTGAATTAAGTTAAATATTAAAGAACATGTCAATGTTACAGCATATATTTTACAATTTTAGACTTTCTTTTGTATTTTTATATATGACACCTACCATTAATCTTGAAGTTTGTCTATGGTGGAGTCCATAGTGTTAGTGTTTCGCTGGGCTGGCAGATACAAGGGAGGGATGTGCTCCATCACCCTCTTTTACCACACATCTTGCAAGTAATCTACCCCCTCAACCAAGTCACTTAGTTGACCTATTTATTTTGTGATTGGCACATTTTGAAATTCCTGGCTCCGTCTCTGGGAGTTGGTGATGTCCTGCTCTGCCTCTTCCTCTCCCTCGTCTGTGCCTGAGATTATAGCATCACCTGTATCTGTTTATACAGGGAGCTGAGAGAATACTAGCTTGGGGTGGACTGGTTTTGTTTTATGCAGAGGTATCCCAAAGAGAGTATCTGTACTTGTGCATGTCTTTGTGAATTCACAGAAACCAGTGGCCAATGTTGAATCATCATTTGCAGATTTATATTTCACCTTTGCATCTACAGTAGGTTTTTATGGTTTGATATGTGCAGGTTATTTGTTTGAAAAACGTCCTCAGTTAACTATTAAATGTCAGTGCCAGAACACAGTCAGTCCAGATTATCTGCTGAAAAGGATTCCATTGATAATAATTGTCGCCTGAGTTATAAGCTAACTTCTTCTTACAAAGATGTTCAAACTTCAAAAAAAATTTTTTTTAAAATTCTGTGTTGAAGAAATTTGTGACAATGATGATCAGCATTGACCTTTTCTGTCCGTGAGCATCATACACTTTACATTTACAATGTGATTTTAAAGTTAGATATTTGTTGTGCAAATTCTTTTATTTCATTTTACAAATTTGTGATTGTGATGTGCTTTTTCTGTACTTGATGTTATAATCTCTGATCATTGTACTACTCCAGTATGTTGTGAACTCTCATGGTAATGCATGATCATCTAGGTTTATCATTAAGTATCTCACTGTCTATTTTCTAACAGACCTCAATTTGTGTTGTAATGCCTTGATGCTTCTTAACATCATTTTTGTGGTCTATCTTTCACTAACATTTGTAAAGTAATGCATTCCTTTCAGAGACCTTATTTCAAGTCACAATATTCACCCATAGGAATATTTTTCGCAACATTTTAACAGTTCAGTTGAATCAATAATATGTTTCATGACCTTGTTATAAATGACTTCAAAGATTGATTAATTTATCTGATAAATGTAAACATAAAAATCGCCTAAACAGCTGATGACTGATCTTATGAAAAAATTTTCCTCATGTTACGAATGTAGTAATGTCTTAGTGATGTATGTGTTTCTTGCAGGTTCATAGCAGTATGTTAAAACAGAGAAAACTCAATGAGTTTTTATTAACAGTCACAAAGTAAGTTCAACACCATCATATACTTACGGTCTGTCCACAGGCCAAGGGGGATAACTGTCTCAATTTCCTTTGAAGAGTTGTGCCCCTTCATCTTGCCAGTACTTTTAGACTGGGATTCAATCAATCGATTCAGTATCATGAGTTGAGCCCATGTACAATAGTGTTGTTTACAAATACACATTTATATCTGAGTATATATATATATCTTGATTGGGTGTAAATCCAGTTGTTGGCCCAAATAGGATCTATTTTGTTGTCTCAACCACCATTATTTTGTGTATCATGTTTACTTTTCGCATGTGTATTTAAACAAACTCACTCACTCATTCTAATAAGTGCTAAATTCAGGTTTGAGGAGAATAAATACAATGAGGAATCTCACACCGGTTTTAATGTCAGAAATAGATTTTTATTTGTCAGTTGAAGATAACTGAGTTTCTGGTTGTCCTAATGTTGAATATGTAAACAGACGTTGCGGATTTTTACAGGTCAGTTTTTCAAGACATCATCAGTATGGATACTGTCATCATGAAGATAATGGTATGTTGACACACTTATGTTTTTGTGTTATATTATGATATTTAATTAGGCATGAAGATCTGGCCTAGAACTGGTCTTCAGCTACCCATGCATGTCATAAGAAACGACTAATTGGGTGATCAGGCTTGTTGAGTTGGTAGATGCATATAATCATGTGAAAACTGAGTAGATTTCTGCTCATGTTGTCAATGAATTGTCTGATCCTGAGCCCTGTTTCATAAAGTTATCGTAGCGCTATGACCGTAGTAAGGAGGTATGACGGTCATAGCCCTGCAATAGCCATGTGAAACGGGGCCCAGGCTCATTTATTTACAGACTGCCATCATATAGCTGGAATATTACTGATTGTGCTGTTATATAACAAACAAACAAACAAACATATTTAGAGGTTGTCTCATTCCAATTATAACAGGTACAACTGATGCATAACTACAACTCTTTGAATTTATTAAATAATGTGATTGTCACAGTGATTGAAACTGATAATTAGAATTATTTTGAATGTGATTAGATGCTCACTTTGATCTAAGGTCTTGGTGTGTATATTGTGTGTTTAATCAGCTTATACTCCTGGGGATAAATCAATCTGAATCTGTCCATCATCGCTTAAAGTGCATGGATCATTTGATAACAGTTCATTACCTTCATGCTCTTGCTATCTGATATGTCAAGTCAATCAAATCCCAATCCAGGCTTCAAAATCCTAGGCATCAGTTAGCCAAGCATTAGTGATATTTTGTATCTCAAAAAACTTTTCTACCAGCAAGTGGTCCTCCCTCATAAGAAATAGCGAAAAGTGACAACAAAATAATCATCGTTTGTTGAACATCTTTTTTATATTCGGGAGTCCAAAATTATGAGACAAATCATGAGAGTTGGTCTGTCAATTTCATGTGAATGTGCAAAGTTTGATTTTATTGCATTTATTAGATTTTGTGTTAGTGAGCAATTCATTGGTCTCAAATGAAGTCAAACAGACTATAGATATTTCTAAATGTTGCTAAATCAACATTAGTGCACTCACTAAGGTTGTTATGATAAACTTTTGTTATAAAATGAGAAAGTATGGGACGTAATTGTCAGCTATTGAATGAATTAGTATTCTTTAGGATATATCATAATTTAAAACAGTAATACTCTATGATTGAAGGTGAGCTGCAGAACCTATTGGTTGTAGAGATATTCACTGATACATATGAGACATTTGTACCCTTTGTTTTTTTATTTGCTGATGTTATAACCCTTCAGGAAACATTTATATCTGCTCATGTAGATTTCAGTGTCTTCCTGAAGTAGCATCCAATAATGTCCTATTGGTTCGCTTTATAACGTAACTCCTTGTACAGATGTGTAGCAATGCTTTGATTATTGTACCATTGTCCTGGCAGTATCCAGTTTGCCCAGTCTTTAGTTACACAAAGGTTAGACTTTAGAGTAGAAGCTGGCTTTTATTTACCAAATAGTTTCACCATTTTGTTTTTCATCACTTGTGTTTGTACCAGAATGATTACAGTGTCTCTATTAGCCATGGCCCCGTGTCAAAAGCTATCGTAGCGCTACAACTGTCGTAAGTCTATGTTACAGTATAAGAGGCACGACAGTCGTAGCGTAACGATAGCTTTGTGAAACGGGGCCCATATCCCTTGACTAGTGGTGGTCACTGCATTAGGAGTTGTTGATGATGAAAACATCAATACAATATAACCCTGTTAATCGGGGAACTGTTGATAATACAGACAAGTTTATAGATGAAGGTGAGCTACAATCCCATAGTACTGGAAATAAATAAGCATATGTAGCTGATAGGAATGATGGAACTTTGATCATGACATTCTTGTCCTTAGTTCTGTTTTTACAATTACCTAGTCTTATCAAATCATTATTTTGTGGTACAATCACAACTTTAGTATGTTAGACACTACTGCTAGGGTTGACTGATAAGTTCTGAGCCCCACATAGAACGACGTGCATAACATGGAAATCTTTTGGTCTGATGTCATGAAGGATTGTACAGAATATCTTGAGTCATTTGAGCATACTGTTAACTGTGAAAATTTGGTAAAATAAGCAGTGGAGGAAATCAGAAAATGGAGGATCATGCAGTGACCTAGTACTTGCAGAAAAGAGCTGTACGTCAAAAGTACTTCATGAAGATATGAATACAATGTTTGGGAAGGAAAAGAAGATATCAGCAGGCTGGAAGGCCTGTCACATCAGCAACACCCAATGAATCTACTGTCTAATGGCAAATGACTGACTGCCACAGTACTAGTTCCACCGGCATTTCACAGGGGAGTTCTCAGATGCCGAGTGTGTGTTCATTGTGGACTACCCTCCAGAGGAGGATACTTCACAGTTAATGAAGCATATTATGCTGCACTTTTGAGGTAATTATGGGATGAATTAAGACTGAAACACATGGGAACCTGAGAACAGTTGTGCTCTCTCTCAGAACAACATGCCAGTGCACCAATCAGTCTTTGTGTAGCCACAATCCCTGAGTGTGACCTTGAGGTCCTTCTGCAGCATCAAATTTCTCTGATCTGACTCCATCAAACTTCTGTCTGTATGTAAACATAAAAAAGACACTGTGACATCATGGCAGTTTTTCTGATATAACAAAATGCCAATGGAACTAAAAAATCATTGGCAAAAGCGTAGAAAGAGATTATTGATTATGATGAAAAGTTTTTCTATATGAGGCTCAGAACTTGATCAGAAAACCCTGGTAGGGTTGCTTTATTTTCTCACCCAGTAGAATTCCCAATTCTGTTCCGTTGTCACAGAATTTTGCACAAAAGTTGGTGAATGCGGATCGAGCTTCACTGTTCCTATTGGATCATCATCGGCAGGAGTTATTTGCACGTATTTTTGACGTTGGGAGCACTATGGGTGTTCCCTCGACTGACAGTAGTCAGCAGAAAGAAATCAGGTTAGAGTGACTGGGATAGCCCCGTGTATCAGTAGAAATCTGGAACTTCAACATCTTGTGGTAAAATTCCGTCTTTTGTAATGAAAGACAGATCAGTTTGTTTGTTAACAGATAGATATGAGCTCTGAAAACTATCAAAGTACTGACTTATATATTTGATTATTTGGGGATTTTCATACAAAAGATTCCAGATGAGATTTGTGCCAAAATATATAAAATACCATTGTAATCAACATGCTTTTTCTGGGGTACTTCAGAATTCACAGGTTTACAGCTGTCATTAAGTTCATTCTTTACTATTATAAGTAAGGGACATACAATTTAACATTCTTTGGGTGCCGCCATAGTTTATATCAGTAAAATATTTCTGTCCAGAAAATGCTTCAAACTGTCGGAAAAATATTTATCAGAAAAATGCCTAGTCTGCATATGAAATGTCAGGAACACTCCCTACCTGGTAACCCTGTAGACAACTGTGTCCTTACTGTGTTAGAAACCTAGTGTGGAAATCTGTAAAACAATAAATTAAACTCCGGTCTGGTCTAACACCCAAAACTTTGAGCTACATGTCAGGTTTCGCCTGGTCTGTTGCCACTGCACAGAAATGTGAGAATACAAATCGCTAGTCTGTGTTCGGCATTTATAAATGCATTTTTTGTGATTGTTTTTATTTAATTTTTGTAGTTAAACTAATCCATTTTGCTTTATGCTTAAATTTGTGTTGTTACAATAGTCATACAATGCCATTTGGTGCTTTGACTGAATCCTAAAGATATTTAAGTCCCAGAGCTCTACTGACAAGTTTCATTTGCGCAAATATTTTCTTTCTCAAATTAATTTGAATAATTAGATATGTTATAAAATGCATATTTTTATGCTCTTGATTCTGAATCTTCTTGATATATTGTTCCATATAAATATTTCAGAATTATTATATCATTTGTGCAAATGATATCAGCTTCATATGTTTGCATTTACACTAGTCAAACCCAGTAACCCATGCTTCAGTCAAATTGAAACTGCTTGTGTAGACTTGAACTTGATGATTGTGCTAGATGGTGCTGTCCTTAGCCATTTATATCTACTGTACCCTGAAACCCTAGTCACTGTACAACCATTAGTACCACAGTAATTGTAATTTGTCTAGTCTGCTTCTTGTTGTGCCCAGAAATGATTTTTCCTGCTTCCTTTGATCACGTTCATCTGTCTATAGCTTTTGGTTTTAGTTGTTTCTGTCAGTTTCAAGTTCAATAACATAAGTTTGGGTAACTTTTCCTCTGGCAGAACTTTGCAAAAACTCTTGTGCATGCCGATCGAGCATCATTATTTATGCTCGACTCCCGCACCAAGGAACTCTTCTCCCGAATATTTGATACAGGGAAGTGTGAAGAAAATGTACCACAGAGAGAAATAAGGTTGGATCTTTACTGAAATTATCATTATCTTATCTGTAGTAGTGAAATGTTTAGTTTGAGCACAGATCTTTCATGAAATTATCATTATTTTATCTGCAGTAGTGAAATTATTAGTTTCACCACGTCTTTAGGTCTTTGATGACAATATCATTATTTTATCTTTAGTAGTGAAATGTTTAGTTTGAACACAGATCTTTACTGAAAGTATCATATCTTATCAGTAGTAGTGAAATTTTTAGTTTGAACACAAACTTTTACTGAAAATGTCATTATCTTATATGGTAGTGAAATTATTTGTTTGAACATGTAGGAAATAAATTACTTTTCAGACACAATGACATCAAAAATCCATTTGTCATGTTCTCTGGTATGTCTGATTAGACTGTGATCTCAAAACGAGGAAAACATTTTTAAAAATCAGTTATACTCCATATTCTTGATACATGCTTGCTGTCTCAAGTGACCTTTCTTTGAGATTTTCTCGCTCAATATGTTTATCCAAGACTCACAAGGACATGAATGAAATATTTTCTTCTGAAGGAAAAATGGCTGAATGTGTATACTGTGGCATGTACATGTATAGTGAGTGATGCTGCTGCACTGGGCTCCGTTTCACATAGCTATCGTAGCACTACAACTGTCCTAAGTCTATGTTACAGTATAGGAGGTACAACAGCTACATTATGAGGTCGTAGCTGTGATAGCTTTGTGAAACGGGCCCTGGCCTCTAATGTTATACATCATATAATAATTATTTCAGGTCTCTAAATGTAAATATGTTCTGAGTACAAATAGGTTATTTTCAGGAAAAATGAAGTAGTGAAAGTTGGAATTATTTCCCTTATTCCAGTGTTCTCATTAACCAATTAACCAATTACAACAGTTCACTGTTAAGATTTGTCTCCCATTTTTATACAAGGATCTGCTTCATCAGGATCAAATCTTGAATATTGGTCACCCATACTGATGAGATGTCATTTTGGGCTTCCCCTCATGATGAATAGCAGATTTGATAGTGTTCAAGGAATTGTTACACACATCTTGACAGGGCAAACTTTTGCGGAAGGAATAAGCTGTAGAAACTATCTTAAAGCAGCACCAAAAACATTATGTCATATATAGCGTAGACTAGGTTTGCTCACTGATTGCTCTAGATGGACCAGTCATCAAAGCTGCTCCAATTTACTGTGTGTAGAGTTGCACCCCTTGTCTAGAACAGGATTCGATGATCATGGAAGCCCAAATTAGTCTTAATTCTGGACATAGATCTGTCTGTATCATGTGTTTGTGGATTTCATCTAAGTAGTAAATGTCGTAAGAACTGCATTACTCTAGCCTTTCATCCTTTTCAAGAAAAAATGTTTGCCCAAAATAATGATTGTTCTGACAGTGTACATGTTTTTTATCTGCTATGTATTACTGCCTGTAGATTCCCCATGGACAAGGGCGTGGCTGGCCACGTTGCCACCACTGGGGAGGTTCTCAATATCCAGGATGCCTATGGCGACATCCGATTTAACCGGGATGTGGACCTTCAGACTGGCTACAGGACCAAGAGCATACTGTGTATGCCCATCTACATCAGGGGGAAGTGAGTGTTTACACATCAGTGCCACAGAAGTGTAGGAGACAGGGCATTAACCTTCTTTCTTTGAATCCTTACAGATGTTCCAGTTTAAATATAAGATCATGATGAGTATATGGATGGCAAATTAATGCCTGTATAATAACTTGTATACCTAAAGCTAACAGAGATAAAACACTTTTGAATAATTGGAGACCTATTACCTTATTGAAAGCTCTTTATAAAATTATTAGCACTTGTATCACAAACCGTTTAAAGAAAACATTAGATTCCCTAGTACATGCTAATCAAACAGGCTTTATTTCAGGTAGAACTCTTAGTGAAAACACAAGATTACTTTATGATATGTTTGAAACTAAAAATAAGAAATATGCCAAGACTAATTCTCCTAA
>VKKT01007139.1:10492-29756 GCA_008038995.1 Haliotis laevigata | reverse complement strand
CTCACTTACTCAACCGTCAATGATGGCCTCGTTACACCTTTCAACATGTTTTTCTTATCGTGTTAATAGCAAACGTCTTTGTGTCTTACATTTTTTGTCCCTAGTATGGTGATCTAACTTCAGTTGTTGGCAATGTATAGCCTGTTTTTATATTGTATTGTCTTCTATAGTTAAATGGTTTTAGTTTTTCAAACTAGTTTTATATCTATGTTTGTGATACTGTAGTTATTTTACTGTCCTTCGTTGACAGGGTTTCTTAATTTGACTTTATTTATTACGGCTTTATTTCTTATTGTAATCCTCTCCACGATATGGCTGCAGTATTGCCGATGTGGCGTTAAATTCACTCACTCACTTATATTCTATGTACATATTTCAATGCTGCATATTTTCATTCTTCACAATTTAATACTTATCAAATGTACAGTATGAAATTCCTCCGGATACTAAATACTCCATGGCGTATGCAAACAAGTAAGAACAAAAAACGAATAAGAAAGAATGTAGCTAAAAATAAACAATGTCCCGAATTTAAATCGCACGGACGGACCGTGGAAGATAAAACGGATATGTCATACCCAAGTCCGTGACATGGGATATGTACACCTTGTTTATTTGATCGTCGTGTTGAGATATTTAATCGAAACTGAATAGTTTATCAAAGTAATGGTATAAGAAGAACTCACACGGATGTGGCTTTATGTGTAAGCTATTTTATTAATTACTTAATCAGCATTAATGATTGTGGGGAACAATAGGAACAATATCAGACATACCACCAGTTTACAATACCGTAGCTGCCGACACACCTTGCTATCAATAATTTGACCCTTCCAGCGATAGAGATGCCTTTGATCTCTTTTATGGGATACTTCACAATCCCGAAGGGACTTTATACCAATTAATAGAAACGTTAGTGAGTATACTGATAAAGATGACACCTAGTGACCGACAGGACCTCGGTATACTGGTGTCATGCTCGACAAATAGAGCTGCTTACTTCAGTCCGTATATGAGAGGTCGAAGAGTGTGAACGGGGGCGATGGGGTGGCCTAGGAAAACGTCAGTTGACGTCAGCTTGTGCATTACATTTTTCTTTATGGACAATGAGTACTGTCATACTATATAGACGAAAGGGAATAACATATTTCAAATTTGTTTTTTCACAGTATGATAGTCCACACAATGTTTTGTTCTCACAACCAGACATGTATATTTTTATTGTTGTATTCCACTGACCTGTCTAGTTCTTTGAGCAAATGAACGCTGTCGTTTACTAAACACCTTTATGTGTCGCGGGTTTGAACCCCGGCCGCGTCATACCAACAGACATTAAAATATGGTACTTGTTGTTCCCTGCCTTGGCATTAATGGGTACAACAAGGACTGGTCGGCTTGGAGTTAGTATAATGTGTCTGAGTGGGGTATTCATGCTGAACTGTGGCATGGTATCTCAGTGAGCTAGCACTATAAAACGAGCTTAAGTCTGGGCTAGTAAAAGCAGCCACACATACACACGGATGCAAGTGCGACGTTAAACCCCATTTCACCTCGCTTTTATACGTTGGATTAGGTGAGTGAGTGAGTTAAAATTGAACGTCACACAATTTTTCAGCCATATAGTGACGAAATTAGACGTTGGAATAATGATACCGACAATTTATGAAACGAATTTACGAACGTTTTGGTAAAGATGCATACACAAAACTCTGTACACAAGACAGTGGAATAAAAAAGTCCTCTTTACTCTTCATCAACTTTTAAGAAATGCAAATAAAACAATTCAACTGTTTGGTTCACACGTAAACAATTTAGATCTTTTCGCGCGAAGCGAATGCATGTATGGTACATAGAAGAAGAAAAGCTTTCCCCTGGGTCTCCAACTGATGTTATTGGGGCTGATGTGGTCAAATACATCACTTCTTATCAGATAAACAGTTGCTCGCAACTATGAAGCTTTTGTTTTCAGTCATACAGTGCGAATTTGAAGCATGCAACAACACAGTTGCAACGTGAGAACACTCACATCGTAGCGATTGAAACTTGTCCTGGTCGAAAGCTCTCGTCCACTCAAATCGTTTAGATATTGTCCATCCCAGAGTGACGTCCCTTTTGTTTATGTTGACATCATGTCGGAGACAGTACTGAAAACAATCGATCTTACCAGAGAGGAAACGACATGTCGACCGACATTAACGCCAGTGTTTCTTTTCACTCGACGAATCCATTGTTGCCGAGCGATACGTGAGTATCTAACGAGATACAAGTTGTGTGTGACTTAAGATCTTTGTTGTTACTACAAGTCGTGTGGTACAAGTTGTTACTACAAGTCGCACAGTGAGAATGCACATTCAGCAATATTCCAGCAATATCATGGCGGGAGACAGCAGACATGGACTTCACACATTGTATCCATGTGGGAAATCGAACCCAGGTCTTCAGCGTGACGAGCGGACGCTTGAACCACTAGGCTACCCCACTGCCCCTTATGTCAAAGCAAATGACACCAGCTGTTAAGTACACGTAATGTAGTGTCTCGTGATATTTACCACCCGTGAAGATCCGGGTTACAATTGGTCTTCAGCAACCTATAGGTTGATAATTCACTGTTACATCATAAGAAACTTAAAGGGGAAGTGTACACGATAAAATCACATTTATTCTAATATGAAACAAAATGAAATATTTTTATTATTTAATATCAATGTTTGAATTTTACACTCATTTGTCTTACAATGAAAGTATAACCCTCAAAAGAAGTGCTGAAATGTTATGCCATCATGCCGTCCCTGTCTGACCAAGGGAAATAGTCAGAAATGAGGAGAGCTTCAATCGTCGGTGTGCGTGAATTTTTCATCAGTCATGGCGTCACGATTTCATAAACTATATTGTGTTGTGATGAATCTTGGAAATCATTGGAATACACCTATTGTTTTTTAACTATCGCTTGCTACTATACCTTTCCCGTGCATGGTCTAAAACTAGTGAGCAAATGTATGCAACAAAAGTAGGCGAACAGAGTGAAATCAGAATTCGACTTTGTTTACATTTCAAACAAGTGGTCCTTTCCCAGCGCAGCATCTGATATATTTCGTTACATTTCACTGATACACTTGGTATTGGTGACAAAGACCATTTGTCATTTTATTTTTAACTGTGGGGAATTCAGGGATTCGTGTAAGAATACGTGTGACGTGATTTTTATATACACTCTGCAATATGGCCGAAAATTCTTCGTAATGTGTCAAAACTGGTCACATTTACAGTGAATGTAATTTTCGGTATGTTTGCCTTACAATGAGCGGATGATGTCAAAGAAAACAGAATTTCAAACAGAAATAAAAATTGTCAATTGCATTTTTCTTCGTGATGTATTTGGATATGGTATCGATAGTTGGAAAGAGTGGAAGAGGTTACAATTTATGTAGAAATTAAGTAGCAAACGTACAATGCCGACAACATTCACCGATGGCAAGCTAGATGTAGTGCATTAACATTTTAGTTTTTGTGAAAAACAATACTGTTGAAAGACGACCGACTCAGGTTGAATGTTGTACAATTTGGTTACGTGGTAACGCTGTGTGTACAATGTACACGTTTTTTCAAACTGCAACGTCATGCGACAGCTGGATCAAAACAGTAGCCTGCGCATCGAGACACTAGAACCACACCTATACCTGCACCACGTGAAATGGGTCTAACAACGTCATTCGTTTATCGGTCTGGCACCAATGACGTAATTTCCAAGGGACATAAGCAATGGTGTGTTTACTGTGGACATAGAACTCTCGGTTAATGTGGAAAATTTGAATCAATATAACGCAAAAAATAAATTAGTTACTTCTGATATCTGTACTGTTTGGGCTATAAAACAACTTGACAAACACTATTTAAGATGAAATAGTGCAAGACAAAAAGGTTAATTTTCGTGTAAACTTGCCCTTTAACTTGCCCTGTCCCAACATACATTATATTTCCGTCCACTTAATAACAGTAAAAATATTAATTATGTTTTCATCCGTACGGCCCTACCCTATTCTCAAGCTCCAAGTTCAGAATAAAATTCCACTTTGTGTTAGGAGTTTACAGACAGTTGTCCTTGGTGTACATGGTCCAGGCATTCCTTGCCACAGAATTCTGTGGCACGACCTCGTAGGTTAGCAGACAGTTGGATTCGGTAGTCGGAGTCGTGTAGTAGGATCCTGGAGAGAAGATGAAACTGGGGGATTAAACTCATCTGTACTTTTAATTATATCCTTATCCTCAATATATTTCTTTCCTTCAATGATATGTTGCAAAAAAATTCATCCCAAAATGCTAGTTGTCGAGGAACACCACAGTAATTAGCGAAAATCCTGCTGTCGCAATAAATCCAGGTTAAAATCCAGTGATCAGCAGCATGCGTATCGATTTAGGAACGTTGACATGTATCAATCAAGAAGACTAATCCTCAATCGGATCTTCACCGGATCTGTAGCTGATTACCATTACCAGATTATCACTCCCAACGTGGTGATATGTTTCGATATGGTCGATGTGGCCTCTGTTGAAGTGTCATATTGTTAACATAAGATATGGAACTGCCAATGCAAATTAGAGAATAACAGTATCTATCTTCAAGCAGACTACTCACGGTATCGCTTTGTAGCCCCGACACCTTGAACATCAATATTTCCGACACTCAAACGGGTGTTTGCCGCAGAATGCCTTGTGACACGGATGAGGCGAAAGGGGAAAGTGACATTGCAAGTGAAGATGAATTTCTCTTTCCTGGCGACAGTGCTTGACACATTCCCACACCACTCCACCTGGRCGTCAGAGCAGAGGCTGACATCTTTGTCCATCACTTCCACGTAGGCATTTCTCATGTGTACGCCTACAAAATAGAAACAGTACACAATCGGCATCCGTATATTGATTAAGAAAGTCAGTATTAAGTTTGTAGCGAACATTGTAAACCGAAAGGTGCAACATTCACACAATGTTCTGAGGAATTTCGCACATTAAACAAGAACCTCAATAAGTATTGGGGCTGTAACGAATATTGTTTACATATCAATAGTATATAATCGGCACAATCGACATTCGTACTTTAAGTAAAAAAGTCAGTCAGCATTGGGTTTGCAACAAGTGTGATGTGTGATGAGTGATGTGTGATGAGTGATGAGTGATGGGCGATGCATGGGATGGTGATTGTTTATGCGTGTGTTTGTTGGTCTGATGTTTCAACAAACAAAACAAAACAAAACAAAAAACAGCAACAAAAACAACATATTTTTTTCTTTCGAGGTCCTGAATGTAAAGTGCTTTTGTTCAAAACTTGTTCGACTCCTTAATCATATCTACCCTTGTTAGTCCCTAACAAATATTTCATACTGCTGTAGGAGATGTTGATATTTCGGTTCCTTACCCCATCCGTTGTTTGCTGCTGTGAGGATGATGTTGCTGATATCAAAGTAACCTCTCAGGTCCACCTCCCACCAGGAAGGATCGGCATAGTACGTGAACGACCCCGCGTTAGAGTATGCATCTTTGAGGGCCCGGCTTG
Source organism: Haliotis laevigata (assembly GCA_008038995.1). NCBI lineage: Eukaryota > Metazoa > Mollusca > Gastropoda > Lepetellida > Haliotidae > Haliotis > Haliotis laevigata. The sequence goes on along the minus strand of VKKT01007139.1, from coordinate 24,208 downwards.
CAGGATATCCTGGATATGTACTACTCTGTTTGGCAAGTTTACCCAAAGCAATGCTTTCACCTTCAAACATAGACAGAAACTATTGACATCAAACGAATACTCAGTTTCAGTTGTGCAAATATGATGATCTTTGTTAAGTTATCTTACTACAAATGAGGGAATACATCTATCATTTCATTTCATTTGGTGTATACTGTTTCAGTGTCATTTTTGATGAGCAATAGTAAGGACAAACTATGTTTATCATTGACAACACGTTCGGGACAGAACCATTAAATTCAGACGTTTACTCACTCTTTTATGGCATCCTTTTAAAATCTAGCTATAAGCCATGATTAAGCCACAACACCAAATTGACAAGGAGGACCACTTTTTGAAGGTATTTGGTTAATGTATTCAATGGATCGGTAGACTATTGACGCTATCAGTGTTGACTCCATTAGATTTTGTTGACATTGCTAGTCTAACGTCCAATGTCAAGGCCCTATTTAGTCGGTAGTGATGTGCCCACACTGGAGTCAAGCACTCACAAACATCTATGTCAGTGGAAACAAAGAGGGCACGAAACTCTCGGGGAATGGTGGTCCACTTTCCCTGGATAAAATATATTAATCTGGTAAAGTATACGTAATGGAAGAGTACCCATGCGGGCAGACAATACATTTTTTCAAACGTTGGGCTGTAGTGCCATTTCCACGTGAAGCTAAGTCTTATGTTGTTGATGAAAACGTCGCTGTGGTTTATGCAATGATCACAGCCCATAAATGCTAGGTTCAACGTCCTTCAATTCCTGGCGATGTATAGGCGTATAGCCAGTTTTTAAATTAATGTTATTGTTGTTCAACAGTTTTATTGTTCTATACACATAGCAAAACCTGTCGCAACATTGTGGCAGAGGATATAAACCAAACCTCAACTTTACATACTCTCTAATTAAATTGTATTCTCATGGAATAATGAAATGGAAAATATAAACATGAAAGAACGAAAAACTATTTTATTCATACTATTAGACATATTGACTCATTATATAGTGTTGATAACAATGATCGCATGGCGTCAACTAACTCGATCATTGTCAGGAATTCTGGGAAACAAACAACACATAAGTATCAATAACCGAACACAATGTCAATATCTGGTGTGACCACTGCGATACCATTCCTAAACACCTTCCTTATTGACTGTATCAGACTTTGATTCTTGATAGAGGTGTGGTTCCAATACATCCAGATTTTGTATTTGTTGATCTCTATGGTGTAGTTTGCGATACATAATGTCCGAAACATGCTCTGTGCGATTGAGATCTGGACTCCTCGCTTGCCAAGGCAGAGTTGTTACTGCCTCTTTAAGTAAGAACTCATCAGTGACATGCGTACGATGCAGTCTAGGTTTGTCGTCCAAGAAGTCATCGAAATGCGGTACAATTAATAACCACGTCTAAGATGTCAGTGATGTACTGTTGTCCATTCAGACTTTGTCTGATCGTCACAAGGTCAAGTGTATAGTCATGGGGAGGGCATGCCCACATAATCGATGAACCACGAATCCCCGCTAAACTGCATACAGTTATGAACAGGCAGTGTTTCCACGACCCCAAACACTATCTCGGTCATCAGTTATGAGCAAATGAAATCGAGATTCGTGCGATCAGGGAACGTTTCCCAGTGACCTTAAATACAGGTGACTTCGCGCTTGACACCAAGCTTTGGGGTGCTTTGTGCTCTGGAGATAACATCTGGCTTTGTACTCGGCCAATTATAGGCGATTTCATCCTGTTCTACTGGACGACGATGTGAAAGCCACTGTGTTTTTAACACGACATTTGACTTGAACGGATCTCTTATGTGTCGTGGATAGGAGTCACACGTGGTTGACCTAAACGCTGGCAGTCCTTGACACCATTAGCTAGCTTGCTGAAAAAACTTCATATTTGTGTTACGGTATTGACATTTACAGTGAGAGCAGATATACTGACTGAATGTTGTTTACAATGAGATATGTGTTGAATATAGATAGATGAGCACGGTCAGTCTTGAAATGTAGGTCAGACGATGACGATGTCAGACAGATGTGTATAATTCTCCAGTGATGTGATAGGTCCCGTCGCACAAGGCAACAGCCAGCCTTTATATACTAGTAGCTCTTACACAGTTCTCGAGCATTCTAGTAATGGTGGGCAGCATCACCATCCACTCAGAGCATTAGGCTATTTTCTCGAACATACGACCGGGGGTCAAAACAAAAAAAAGCCAAGGGAGGCCACTCTGGAGCGCTATCAAAAAGGCGTACCGCTAAAAATACTTTTACCATAGAACATACATGATGCAAGATGTGAGCCGCAACCCACACTCAAAACTTTAAACATTGTCACCCATAATAACTATCACATAATCATGGTTATTACAATTTACAAAAAAAACCCCACACACTCTTGTAACATTTGCTTGTGAAAAACAAAATCTACTGATTTGCAAGTTATCGATAATAACAGTTTACTAAACCTATTTGCTTAATTTCGGATACATTGCCAACGTCACTTAAATTAAACTCACTTACTCTGTTTCTTAAAGCATTGTTTACAATATTAATGAAACTATGATTTGTGCTTTTGGCACGGTTGCTCAGTTCCAGGCGAACACTAATATTTGTGTGCCAAGAAACATATTCCAAAAATCTACAGTTCAAATACTGACACAGTAAACATGTTAAAGCCCACCAGTCTGAAGCATGGAAATTTACGTAGATGATGTCATGACGGTCGTTATGAAGCCTTCAGACACGTCCACACTTTTTTTCAGAAAGCCGAGAGTGAATCTGAGCTCTTATGAAAATATGCTATGAAACCATTGGTGATTCGCCAAGTTTCTAGGGTCTTAACAGATATGTGTCAATTTGTTGACGGTGGTACATCAGCTACTTGTCTGCAGCACAACGGTTGTTTTCAGGAGTTCATCTAATTGTAGACGACAGATTCCCTTAATCTGACCACGCTTTCTTCAATAATTAAACAGGTTATAACTTTGAAGTGGGAAATTATACGTGTTACTGTCGATCATGTAGATCTGCCAAACCGAGAGATCAGAGCGATTAAACAACCTTTACTGAATTGCAAAATCAAGAATGACTGCTATCCACGTACATTCTTTGGATGGTATGGCAGCACATAATCCCGTGTTATCAAATCATGGCACAGGTTGCAGCTTAAAGAAAATTAATCGGGTACATGTCACCTCAGAAAGGTGATTTTAGTTCCATTTTGTTCACATAATAGATTTTGTATTGAGTGAATACTTGTTGTGGCACAACAATCTTGCAGCTAGTATTCAAGTATAAGACAAAATAATATGGATGTCTACTTCTTTATCATTCGCCTGAAGATAGAACAAGGAAAAGCCCAATAACGTTGTGCATACAATAAAGAAGACGTTTACATCCATAACATTTTGTCTTATACTTGAATACCAACTTCTATATGCCTCTCAAGAATCTCATTGGGTACCTTTTGTTTTTCACCAAATATTAAATACTCACCATATGTGCTCTGCAGTGTCGTTGCACTAAGACAGACTGCTAGAGTGGCCAGTATACGAGTCGACATCGTTCGTCGTCCGCATCCACAAGGTGAATGAGAAAGACAATCCCTAACTCAGAATTTGATACCAGCCAACAAGCGATACTCTGCATACATAACACCCATCAATAGAATTTGGTTCACCAACACAAACATAAAGATGAAACGGTATACCCGAAGGACGGTATGCAAAATTTCTGTGTGCAAATCAACATGTCCAGTATTGATTAACCTATACCTACACTGAGTGTATCTCGTAAATAGTTTTGTCTGAGCCCTAATGCTATTGGACACTGTTCCCTGTTCAGTCGACCATTACTTCAGGTGTACAAGGTACAAAACACATGACTATATTCACGGAGATCAATGTTGGTACACGATAAGGGCGATGGGTAGTCTAGTGGTTAAAGCTTTCGCTCGTTACGCCGAAGCCCCGTATTCGATTCCCCACATCGATACGATGTGTGGAGTGCATTTCAGGTGTTCCCGGTCGTGATGTTGCTGGAATATTGTTAAAGCGGCGTAGAACCATACTCACTCACTCACTCAATCAGTACACGATAATTTGACAAGGAGATTTAATGAAAGAATCAGTTAAGATATAAATATTGTTGTTGTTACAGCGTACACGTTTAACGCTGCGCACTGCAAAATCCCAGCTTTACGGCAACGGTCTGTAAATAATCAAGCCTGGAACCAGACAATCCAGTGATCAACAGCATGAGCATCGATCTACACATCTGGGATACGATTACATGTGTCAGCCAAGTCAGCCAACCACTCAATCCCGTTCGTCGTAATTTACGACAAGCATACATTGCTGAAGATCATTCCTAACCCGGATGTGAATTCATATGCCCGAACACAATTGTCAAAAAATATCGAGTAAAGACTCTAATTTATTATAATGAAATAAATAAATATAGAAGACACTTTTTTATGTCGTAAGAATCATCTGCAGTTTACTGGAAATTCAACTCAGCTAACAATTTACTGTTTCAGAATATGCAAATTAAGTACATCTATTATAAAAAAACACAGACCTGTTATATCTGGTGACATTAATGATATATGTAGCCTAGAAATTAAACATACTCAACAATGAAATGAAAGTATAATTCTTTTCATTGATGAGAAACATCAAACCAACAAAAGCCTTTGGAATGCAGGATTATTCAGTCACGAACAAAAGAAATCTACCTTCCTCTGATCAGTGGATCTTCAACCGTGAAATCAAATTCAAGTGACATGAAAACTAGAACTAAGATATTCGAGTTGATTTGTGCTCTGTGAATAATATCTGACGTCTAAAAGGTCGTTAGGCTCTATGCCCGACCCATTTGTGCCATTTCGGACCAATCTGTTGGCCAAACGATATGGAAGTTGCTCTGTTTTTAACACATCATTTCACACAAACGAATTAAGTCTTCTGGTTCTGAGGAGGGTTCTATCCTCCGTAGTAGTTGTCATTCGGCTGATAGTCGATGGACGACAACCAGTATCTCTTGCAATAGCCCTCAACGACATGTCAGCATTCTGCATACCAATAACATGCCTATCTTTAAGCCGTTGTTAGTTGAGAAGTCTCCGTGTTTGCTAATCAACAACATCAATTGAGTTTACAAGTTGTCGAGCTGTAAGAACTGTTACAGTTTACTGAAACTAGTTTCAGATACACGTATTGTTCTTGATGCTCACCTTTGATCGCAACACTTTCGTCAATGTATGGTGCGCCAAGATAATCATACAAACATAATTATGATTGAAACATGTGTTTTTAGCGATACCCTTTCCTTACATTAGATTATGATCAAGATCTCTGATTCATTACAATGTTATTCATAAAGCTCTTGAAGCATGTTATGTTGGTTCATTTGTCAGAAACAAGAATGGCATCGTCATCTGTCAAGAAAGGCCTGGTCTCGTATTTGGTATAATTCCATATACCTGGGCACAGGGCTATTAGACGCTGCCACGGGTTACTGCCCTTGTGTAGAAAAAGAAACAAAGGGAATTCGTGCAGGATCAAAACCGACTCCAAGGTTTTGTTTGAAAAGTAAGCCCCGCAATAGAGGGAATGGTCATATTACCGAGGCCAAACAAAATATCGGAGTCGGTTTTCAGCTTAGATGAACCGACCGAAGATATACTTTAGATACAAGCGAGTCCGTAATTCTGCGCATCTGCAATATCGTCCTTCCGGATCGAAGGTAAACATCCTCTGCTACCACATTTACGCTTGAAATCGGGACATTTCTACAAGGGACTGGTTTTTAATCACTAAAGGTAAGTAAATAACAGTAATTGACAGATATTATTGACAATTTTATGAAATTCGTTTTCTTCTTTATTTTAAACCTTTTTCTTAATTATTCATTATTGGATTTAATATGAAACACTCTTCCTTACATTGATGACGTGATTTTTGAAAATAATCTGGCCCTAATACGCTTCCATACTTCGGATCTCAAGCTGGATGTTATGCGCATCAGTTGCTGCGCAGAATTACTGGACAGCAAGCGATGTCGTTAGAACGCCCGCAAGGTCAACCGTATGGCATAATACAACGTTAGAATCTTATAGTCGATAATAAAACTTATATTTCTAGGTAAATATGATGCACCCTGGCATGTTTAGTCACGTAAACCACAAACAATAAGAGACGTAAGTTGCCGTGTTGAGATCAATGTGCTTAGGTGCGCGGAATTACCGAACGGCATTATATAGTTTCATTGTATGTTTCATTGTGTCCTGCACGTGCGCTGCAGGCATTATCCGTCTTGTGAGGAACACATGGTTCATACTGACAAACAATCACATTCATCACAGCGAATCTTCGAAGCCGAGGGAAAAAATCGCCAAGCAAGTAAGCAAAGGGTTGCAGGTTCGAAGGCAATCGCCGACACAGTACAATGGATGCTTCAATAATGTTTAAATGTTACGATCGTATTCTGTAACAGTAGAACAAAGTTACATGAATCTTCAAAACTGGTACAAGTAAAATAACCCAAAGCCAAGGGTCATTCGTCAGAAAATCCCTAGGCAATTCTGTAGAAAATTCCTGGGATTTCTTAGAAACTGCCGGTCGAAGTTAATTCGGTAAAAGGAGAACCTGGCGAAACAATAGAATGACGTCTCTGGAGGTTTCTAAAACAGTTTCTGATGTTTGATGCTGATTTCGTTTCGGAAGGGCGATGCACATTTTTAGATGTGTAAAAACAAATTTAATCTGAAAACATATAATTCATTTTTCACTACATATGAAGAGATTTCGTTCTCACTGAGATCGCGGTGTTGGGAGCATGATAACTTCATGTGGTATTAAATGTGAGTACAAAACTCTTCATTGTCAATAGCAGCCGATGATGTTCTACCCTTTTAGCAAAGTGACATAACGTCACTTTGTGATAAATAGTAAAAACAAAAAGTATGGGAACACCCAAGAATTTTACAGTTATATATAACGCAGACAGGTAGAAAGAGACTGAAAAACACACTGTAAGTAAAAAAGGGAGGCGAAACAGCTCAGTAATGGATGTGACAACTAATTGCGAGGCAGCGCCAGTGGAATGAATTTACCACTATGCTGCATAGGATGTCTGTCTTCCACATGCACTATGCTGTTGAGTTTGGGCTTTTGAATCAAACACGGTGCTGGTCGTTTCAGCACCCTTGTTTTTCACTGTTTGCGACATTGCTACATTTCACTCAAACTCAACGAATATTGAAACAGTTGCTTCACTGCATGTTCCAGCGTGTCGTTTAAAGGGGCTCATTAAGCACACACAAAGTTGCATTTACTATAGAGTATAAATGACCTCACCACGTTAAAGTTTATATATGACTATCAAATTAGGGTGTTCCCATACTTTTCGTTTGTAGTATATATTGTCGTAGTCTATTGTTTGTCTAGAGCTCTTTGGTTGACATTTGGAACATCCCAAGACTGTCTGGTAAATTCATTCCACTGGTGTTGCCTCGCAATTGGTTATCACATCCATAACTGAGTTGTTTCGCCTCCCTTATCATATTTGGACAACAGGACTCTTTCCTCTTTCGTGGCGTCATGACATTGTTGTTGCTATACCTATGTCTGGCCGGAATCGTATAGATCCATCTAACTACAGAACCTATTTCGTTAGCTTTTCTCGTAAAACCATGGAAGGCATGGACAATTATAGACTAGTATGGTTTCTAGAAATCATTATACAAACATTCATTGTGGTTTCATCGGAATTAGAAAACACTATTGACCATTTGTTTTGGTTAGAATCATTCATTTCAAATTTCAATGGCATTGAAAATAACCAGTATGCTGTATCAATCTTTTTTCAAACCAGATACTACATCGAAGCATGGTATTGTAGAAGATTTAGATGCTTTCAGTTTGAAATGCCGTTATATCGTAGAGTTTAACAGACAGTTGTCATTTTGGATCAACCGTGTCTGACGAAAATTATTAGGATTCACAAGGCATTATTTTGTCAGACACTTTGTTTATTAGGAATTAATGAATAGTCTATCAAAAGTATTAAATGACTTAATTGATAGTGATTTGTTTGTGGATTATTATAATATTTCATGTTGTGGTAAGAATATGCATACTAGTAAAAGTACAGCTCTGTCTTAATAGAATTCATAATGTTAATTTCAGTATGGAAAAAATGGCGTTAATACTTTTGTCGTTTCTATGATTTAACATTTTTTCAACATACTATATATACGAATACCAAGTGACTGTGATCTGTTGAAAGTCGACCCAAATTAAAAATTGGAAGGGGAACTCTTTTCCACTTATATAAGTTGCTAATACACTCGAAATGACTGTGACCCCCTTGCATATTCTGATGCTGACAAGTGTAATCTATTAAAACCTAGAAACATTTCAACACCAAGGACTCGGACTATGTCTTGATGACTTTCAAGCACATGCTGTTTAAAAGCCTCTCTGTGGAGGATAATGAACCTTTCTTAAAACAATGCCACACTAAATTGTCTCTTCAATAATTTACAAAATTACGTTAGATATCCTGCTTTTGAATTTGTTTTAAGCACCTTTATGAAGAACAGTTGTTTTTTTTAAAAAAAGAAACCCAAACAATTTCATTCCTCCACATAGGAATCGTATCAAACACCATGTTGCGACTGCAAATATTGATTTTGATGTACCGACGTTTAAACCTGTTGTAAGATGTTATAAGACCTAATGCAAAATATGTTGGACACCTAAGTAATTTTTAAGGCATTACTATTCCAACATGTATTTTATTTGTGTCCACTTCATAAACAAAATATTATTTTTTTTCATCAGTACGGTCCACAGGAACAAATGGAGTGAGTTTGTTGTAGTCTCATGTCCCATCAGGAACGAAACGTATTAAGTAAGTAAGTACGGTCCACTTCTGTTCTCAAGCTCCAAGCTTAGATTCAAAATTCTACTTTGAGTTTACAGACAGTTGTCCATGGTGTACATGGTCCAGTCATTCCTTGCCACAGAATTCTGTGGCACGACCTCGTAGGTTAGCAGACAGTTGGATTCTGTCGACGCAGTTTTGCTGAAGTCGATGCACGAATGATTTCGGTGACAAAGGATGCCTCATTCTCCTGCTTTTATAGCTGATGTAGTCAAGGATGGTTTGGTCACCTTTCTCCCCAACGTTGGCGTGTAGTAGGATCCTGAAGAGAAGAGGGATTGAACTGATCCGTATTTCTAAGCATTCTGTCCAATATATATCTTTCTTTCAGTCAGCGAGCCAAACCATACTATCCCGTTCGTCGCCTTTAATGACAAGCATGGGTTGCTGAAGACCCGTTCTAAGTCGGATATTCAATTGTTTGAAATCATCTATAAACATTATCTACAGTACCATAGGATAATGTACCACTACCACATTAGCACTCTCCACATGACGATAAATTAATAAAATGGCAAATGGTAGAAGAGACGTTTAGTGATGGGCACTGACATCAAGAAAGTAACATCAGATATGAAGCTGTTTTGGACAATAGATATCAGTCACGATTTACAAGCAGACTACTCACGGTATCGCTTCGTAGCCCCGACACCTTGAACATCAACATGTCCGATATTCAAAAGGATGTTTCCTGTAGAACGCCTTGTCACACGGATGAAGCGAAAGGGGAAAGTGACACTGCAAGTGAAGATGAATTTCTCTTTCCTGGCGACAGTGCTTGACACATTCCCACACCACTCCACCTGGGCGTCAGGGCAGAGGCTGACATCTTTGTCCATCACTTACACGTAGGCATTTCTCATGTGTGTAACTGCAACGTATAAATAATACACAATATGCGTGGGACATGGTGAGCGAGGTGTCTAAGGCGCCGGGCCTGTGATTCAGTGCGTTCGGTGTGACGGGATCGAGCCAACCTGTGACCGGTTGTAAAAGCCTTGGAGTCAACATTGTGTGCAGACTCTTTCAGTGTTTTCACAACCCCTAGTGTACAGTACACAACAACGTGCACTTAAAAGAACCAACGAATCGGTTGATGAACGACCAGATGGTGGCGGCATGAATACACCCAAACACCAAGATACGGGTACAGCAACGCGCAGTAAAACTTAGAAAAAGTACTGTGACTATGTGTCCCAGTCCACCCAGCTGTGAATGGGTACCTCGTAAGGATGGGAAAGCCACATTAACTCGGTGCGCCTAGTGGCTGCAAGAGATGTATGATCGCCAGGGAGTTGAGATAATACAATGTGCCCTGTGAGTTTAACATCCAATGATCGAGGGAAAACCGCCTTTGAGCAGCTGAGCTGGGTATTGGCGCTACAATAATAATAACAATCGACTTTCGCATGTTAAACAAGAAAGTAGATCAGTATTGGGTTTGTAACGAACATCACTTCCATATGAATGGTACACAATCGACACAATCGACTTTCGTATATAATAAGAAAGCCAATCAGTATTGGGTTTGTAAGAAACATTATTTACCAATGCAAACCGTTTAATGACATTGATACCATATCTTAAAAAATCAGACATTGTAACCTCCCCTTCCAGTATAACGCGTCATATAATATTTCACAGTAGCTAATGTCATGCTTGTTACGAAATAAAGGCATATGCATGCTTAAAGTAATTTGTTAATATTTATGATATGTGTATTAAAAGGTTAATTTGATAGTATTACTATTTCCAAACTTAAATGATCACGTTTTGACGTACCTTTCGATATTCTGTAAGGTGCGTGTGAGCGTGACTGTGTGATGGATGATGGATGATGGATGTGTGATTGTTGATATGTAATGATTGATGTGTGATGTGTGACGGATGATGTGTGATGATTGATGTGTGATGTGTAATGGATGACGTGAGATGATTGATGTGTGATGTGTGATGGTTGATATTTTATGTGTGATGTGTGATGGTTGATGTGTGATGTGCGATTGATAATGATTTATGGTTGATGTGTGATGATTGATGTGTGATATGTGATGTGTGATGGCTGATGTATGATGTGTGATGCGTGATGTGTAATGTGTGCTTGTTGATGTTTGATGCGTGATCTGTGATGTTTGATGGCTGATGAGTGATAGTTAATTTGTGATGTTTGAGGCGTGATGGTTGATGGGTGATGTTTGATGGTTCATGGATGTGTGATGGGCGATGTGTGGTGTGTGATGGTTGATGTGTGATGTGTGATGTGTGATGGATGATGCTTGATGGTTGATGTATGATTTGTGATGCGTTATAGGTGATGTGTGATGCGTGATGTGTAATATGTCATTTTTGATGTTTGATGCGTGATGAGTGATGGGTAATGTGTGATGTTTGATGCGTGATATGTGATGGTTGATGTTTGATGTGTGATGTTTGATCTGTGATGGTTTATGTGTGATGCTTGATGCGTGATGCGTGATGTGTGATTGTGGATATATGACGCGTCATGTGTGATGCGTTATGTGTGATGTGTGATTGTAATGTGTACTTGTTGATGTGTAATGTGTGATGATTGATGTAAGATGGTTGATGGTCGTTTTGTGATGGTTTATGTGTAATGTGTGGTGGTTGTTGTGTAATGTGTGCTGGTTTATGTTTGATGCGTTATGTGTGAAGGTTGATGTGTGATGGTTCATGTGTGATGTGTGTTGTATGATGTGTGAAGTGTGGTGCTTGATATGTGCTGGTTGCTGGTTGATGTGTGAAGTGTGATGTGTGATGTGTGATGCTGTTTGTGTGATAGTCGATGTGTGATTTGTTATGCGTGATATGTGAAGTGTGATGGTTGATGAGTGATGTGTTATGCGTAATATGTCATGTGCGAAGTGTTGTGGTTGATGTGCGATGTGTCATGCATGATGTGTAAAGTGTGATGGTTGATTAATGATGCGTAATGGGTGATGCATTATGTGTGATATTTGATGTGTGATGTGTGATGGTTGATGTGTGCTGGTTGATGGTTGATGTGTGATGTGTGATGGTTCATGTGTGATTGTTGATGTTTGATGCGTGATGTGTGATGTTTGATACGTGATGCGTGTTGTGTGATGATTGATGTGTAATGTGTAATGGTTGATGTCGGATTGTGATGTGCGATGGGAGGTGTGTGATTTGTGATGTGCCATGAGCGGTGGGCGGTGGGCGGGGGGTGATGTGTGATGGGCGATGGGTGATGTGTGATGTATGATGGGCGGTGCGTGATGTGCGATGGGCGGTTGATGATGTGTGATGGGTGGTGGATGATATGTGATCTGTGATTTGTGATGTGTGATGGGCGGTGGGTGATGTGTGATTTGTGATGTGTGATGAGTGATGTGTGATGTGTGATGTGGGATGAGTGGTTTGTGGTGGGTGATGTATGATGAGTGATGTGCAATGTGCGGTGGGTGATGTGTGATGGTCGGTTTGTGATTTGTGATGTGTGATGAGTGATGTGCGATGGGCGATTTGCGGTGGGTGATGTGTAAAAGGTCGGTGCGTGATTTGTGATGTGTGATAAGTGATGTGTGATGGGTGATGTGGGATGAGTGGTTTGTGATGTGTGATGTGTGATGTGTGACGAGTGATGAGTGATGTGCGATGGTCGGTGCGTGATTTGATATGTGTGATGAGTGATGTGCGGTGGGTGATGTGTGATTGTCGGTGCGTGATTTGAGATGTGCGATGGGCGGTGGGTGGTGGGCGATGTGTGATGTGCAATGGACGGTGGGTGGTGGACAATGTGTGATGCGTTATGGGCGGTGTGTGATGTGTGATGGGCGGTGTGTGATGTGTGAAGGGCGGTAGGTGATTTGTGATCTGTGATGGATAATGTATGATGGGTGATCTACGATGTGTGATCTGTTATCTTCGATGTGTGATGTGTGATGTGTGATGGATGATGCGTGATGTGTGATGGGCGGTGTGTGATGTGTGAAGGACGGTAGGTGATTTGTGATGTTTGATGTGTGATGGGCGGTGTGTGATAGGTGATGGTTAATGTGTCATGTGGGATGGGTGATATATCATGTGTTATGGGTGATGTGTGATGGATGATGGGTGATGAGTGATGTGTGATGGGTGGTGAGTGGTGGGCGATGTGTGATGCGTTATGGGCGGTGGGTGATGTGTGAAGGGCGGTAGGTGATTTGTGATGTGTGATGGATAATGTGTGATGTGTTATATATGATGTGTGATGTGTTATTGTCGACTGGTGATGTGTGATGGATGATGTGTGATGGGCGATGTGTGATGTGTGAAGGACGGTAGGTGATTTGTGATGTGTGATGTGTGATGGGTGGTGGGTGATGTGCGATGGGCGGTGCGTGATTTGTGATGAGTGATGGGTGATGGGTGATGGGCGTCGTGGGATGGGAGGTTTGTGATGTGCGATGTGTGATGGGAGATGGATGATTTGTGAAGGATGATGGGTGGTGTGTGATGTGTGATGGATGATGGAAGGTGTGTGATGGGTGATGGATGATGTTTGATGGTTGAAGGATGCTGTGTGATGTGTTATGTGTTATCGGTGATGCGTGATGGATGATGTGTGATGGGTGATAGATGATGTGTGATTGGTGATGGGTGATGGATGATGTGTTTTGGGTGATGGGTGATATGTGATGGATGAGAAGTCTGATGGATGATGGATGATGTGTGATGGGTAATGGGTGATGTGTTATGTGTGATGGG
>VKKT01007132.1:31550-46365 GCA_008038995.1 Haliotis laevigata | reverse complement strand
TACCAGGTATGTCAAAGTCCTAAACGCATTCTGGGCAGGCGTCGCAGAGACAAAATGTGTGATGACAGAGCCTGGGAAAGAAGATGATGATAGTCTCAGATTTCTTACAAGAGAACAATGCATTGTATTAGTTGAGAATATCAACAACAAAGATGTTCAGGTGATGTATGGACCTGGTACTGGAGCCTCTACCCTGATGCTTGAGGTGGCAAGGAGACTACGCAGGTTGGGGGACACATTACTGGTGTGTAAGTCTGAGGAAGAGAGGGTTAGGCTAAGGTATGTATAGTTTAGAACATACAAAGTAGCATCCTGTCAAAGTGGAAACGATTCAAATTAACAGATGACAGAGATAAAAAATACTTAAAAGTTAAATGAGTTCTATTAAGACAGAGTGACTGATTCACTTCTTCAGAAAGGTGTATACGCCAACCGTGACAGTCGATGAGCTCAGTACACTGGACTTGTCACCATTCACAGGCATCGTGGATGAAACCAACGAAACAGAAACCGACCCCAGTTGTTCACACTGGAGATTTACAAACAGTAAGATAATTCATATGTATCCGGGAAATATTGTTGTGAGATTGTATGCATTTCAACAGCATTTAAATTTTACCGTAGGCAGAGAAGTCATATTCATTCTTAAGAGATTGTTAAAGTTCTCAATAAGTTCAGTTTGTCGTATACTGAATGAAAATACAAACTTCACAATTCATATTCGTAAAAACAAATATGCATTGTTATAGTAGTCCAAAAGTATCAACAAAAACGTCATCACAACAAATTTATGTCAATCAAAACATCGTGCACCCCACAATAGTGCTAAAACGTGTTTTTAACGTGCCACTGGTCTGGTGCTCTTATCATTGCACGTGCATTCGCGATCGCACATGTTCCCATCAACTGTACAAAGTCAAAAAAAACTTTAAAGCACTAACAAGAACAGCCAATTCTTATGCCGCGCCTCTCAAATTTGAAGTGTGAACGTGCGTGCCATTGGCATGCTGGAAGCGGGAACCTCCGTAAGTGACGTTGCAAGGCCAATGGGGTGCAGCCGTCGGACTGTTTATGATGCACAGACTCGACTACTACCAACTGGCACCACTTCTGTTGGCCCTAGGCCAGGTCGACCACGTGTGACGTCACAGGCGAAGGGCTGTCAAATAGTGGTACATTACCGTTTTTTGACAGCTACAGGAATCAGCTGTGTAGGGGTATGTGCAGGGGTCGATTGTCGACACAAACCATTCGAAACTGCCTTTGAGCTGCTCACCTTCGTGTTCGACGACCATATCGCGGAACCAATTTGGCGCCATTACATCGACGTCAGCGTTTGCTGTGGGCCCGTGGACACTTCCGATTGACTCGGAGTGATGAATCAAAATGTACCCGCAGATTCGCTGATGATAGGATGAGAGTGTGGAGGTGACGCCGTAAACGTTATGCTCAGTGTTGTCTACAGGAAAATGACAGATTTTGGGGCGGAAGTGCCATGGTTTGTGGTGCTTTCGGTGGGATTGACTATTCCCGACTTATCCACGCCATGGGTACCTTAATGCTGCAGGTTACCGCGACCAGGGGCTAGCCCCCAAACTTATTCCATTCATGGCAGCACATGGTCACGATGTGCACTTTTAACATGACAATGACAGACCCCACTCAGTGTCGTAACTGGTGTTTGGGCGTTAGTAAACCCTACAACAGTTACCTACTAATTGTGGCCGGTCCCATTGTCAGGGGAAGATTGTAGCTCGGGCGCTCCACCCGCTTGGTCCGTGGCAGGATGCTAAGTGCAGGAGTGAGGGGTCGGACGACCTGGACTCCTAGCAACCCGCAATACATTCATGTACATTCATGTACTGTCTCAGTCCATCTCCAAATACAACTTCATCAACAGACAGGGTAGGCTCGTACCACACGGGGCGACTGAGTGGTGTGGACTGGCTTCCCTCACTTAAAAGCGCGCACCACTTGCTCAGTGCCAAACCTATCTTTTTATATGGTTCGAGCCTGGCCTGATCTTGATCACATGTTTCAACTCAATGTTTTGATTCGTTAATCCTATATCCGTCCTAGCGCTCATGAATATTACGATTGGAAATTATCGGTAAATACCGTTCGGTAACATTCCCCTTTTATTTAATGGCTAAACGCCATTATATTTAGACGTTCTGTCTCCCAACAGTGTCTAGCCGTTATCAATCATGAGCCAAACTGCAAATCTATATAGGGAGTCTGATGTACTTCTCTTACTGATTTAGGGATGCATTTTTACCTTATAACATCAGCCATTTTAACCAGGGATTACCTGCAGAACGCAGGGAAAAAAGGTTTTTGACTGGCCGTCAAGGTCACCAGATCTCAATCAAATCGAGCACATCTGGGATACTCTTGGTAGACGTCTACGCTCTCTCAGGAACCAAACCTAGAATTTGCAGGATCTTGGTGCTGCTTTGCAAGAACAATGGTGCCGACTGCCCAATTATGTGTTTTCACGCATCAAGAAGCGTTGCTTGGCAGTTGTGGGGGCAAGGGGTGACGCTATTGAACGTTTGAAACTTCAGATTTAATTTCTTGTGACTTGACACTTTGTCTACGCCTTTTATTGATAAATTATGTAATCACATGGAACCGATTTTTGGCATTGCGATTATTCTCAGGTTATCCTATGGACCTTAGCAAATAAATGATAACCTCTATACCACATTCTTGTGTCTTTCTTTTATATTAATATTTTTTGGTACATGATTGTGAAGTTTCTAGTTTAACTCAGTATACTAGTATAAGCGTACTTTTCAGTGCAGTTAGGAGTAGTCTTCAATGTGGAGTTAAGTGTAGTTTTCCATAAGTGCAGTTAGTTCTTAGTCCTCACTGACCGATCATTCAATGGTAGTCATAGCTATACATGTTGAAAAGATAAATTCTCAGTAATGTTGTCAACAGTCAACAGTTAAAAGCTGAACGTTAACATCGATGAGTAGCTCAGTATTTCGGTCGCTGGATGCTGTAGACAAACATGTAGCACAACATTTTTGAAAATTATTTTGATCCAGTTTTTGTTCATAACAAAAGGAGTAAGACAGTTAGTCCAGCTGTATACTCATTTAGGGTAGTCATGCAAGGGCTCAAATATGATAATAGTTCATTCATATCCCTTATTGAGGAACCCTTTTCACCTTATTTAGGTACTGCCAAAGCGAAACACGAACAGACAAACAGGCCCACCACTTTTACACTCATGTGTAAAGTGTGAGACATAGAGTATCGTGTACATTTAATACTATAAAACCTGTGTTACTTTGATATATGTAAGGGGCAGATAACAGTTATTTTTGTTGACTGTGCATAACCATAAACAAATATTCATCGGCCGTTGTCTTTAGTGTCTGTGGTGTTTTCTTGGTATTTATATTACACACAGTTTGTGAGAAACAACATGAGAACTTTCAAGTTGTATCTCACTGACACCACTTTAAGATCTTTTAATTGACTTCGCTGTAAAAATAGTTGAACAAAACGATGTTTCGATTGTACATACTATAGACATTTCCATAATTTCTAACATGGTATCTTGAAGTTATATGAGATTTAATAAAAATGTTTTTGTTTTTTCCTGTTGTAGTTCAAGAGGAACTGAAAAACCTGAAAATGCGTACAACAACAATAAAAAGAGTAATGTACACATACATGCTTTGGATAATTTCTTACATCGACTTAAATGAGAACATATTGTAACATATTTTTGTATACCCACGACATACGTAAAGGTATAATAATGAAACATACCACTGGACTGACATAGCAGCGACAGCATCATGTCCCAGATGTTAGTTGTTACACAGACAGTTACCTACATCAGATTCTATGTGTATATAGTTTATGAGGAATAATTGTTTTAATCAATAAGATGTAAAATGGATTAAATGTGTTTTTCAGGAGGTGGACAGCGTTCAAGGGCAGATAGCTATATTGGAGAATGGTGAGTCCATGAGAAACTAAATTATATATTTTATTTTGGTCTGAAACATCAGGCAGTTAATTCTTTCACAGCTTGTTTTAAATTCTAAACCTGATAGAGTCGAATAATCCACAAATGTTACTCTCTGATATTGACAATGTATTTGTAGGTTGTACTTTAGTCTGCACATTATATTGCTTTCCAGATGAATTGGAAGGACAAATGAACTTCCTTTTTGAAGAAATGGACATGTTGAGGATGTTTTCTGTGAAAGTAAAGCACGTCATGACGGTGAGTGATGTTAGATTTCGTGAAATATTATTTAACCTATTACACTATCAAGGGTGAAGACAAAAATCGTCACAGCAGTAAAACTTAACAACGACCTGGCCATTCAAGTAATGTCCCAGCTGACACCGCACACGACCAATAATAACAATGAGGGTATGCCCCATTTCTGGCTCATCTCTGCATTGCACATTACATTTTAGGTGTCGGACCAACATGTATTTTAATGTTTTTGTACTTGGTCTATTTAGGTTTTCAAATACTTCACCTAGCAGCGACATACGCCAGAACCAAACTTTTTTTTACACCATTGGTGACATATACAAAATAGACACATGATAAGAATATTATTTATTGTGTATATATGAATGTGGCTGTTTAAGTCTGAAATGCAACGGTGAAAATACGTAACATCTATGTGGTTTCGTTGGTGGGCGAGAGTGAAGCAGACGGCTTTTAAACTTTTAATCGCTCATTATTAATTAACCACATTTTTTTAAAGAATGAATTTGGTGTTCCGCTGAAGACTAACCACAAGTCTTTCACATGTAATGGTTAAAAGTGTTAAAAAAAACAAAGTTTATTCGTTCTTTAAGTCTGAAATGCAACGGTGAAAATATTTTGCTTCATAATTCATTTTCAAAGTTGTTTTTATCTATTTTGCTTCTTAATATTGTAGGATCGAAAGAAGAAAGCACTTCAACACTCTCCATTTGACGACCTTTCATCGCCAGGTGAGAGTGGGGAGTTTGAACACATCATGTGGATACATGAACTAACGTGTCAGTCATGTAGAGATACCAAGGTGTTAGCAACCTAGACTATGCTCGTCAGTCCTTTAGAAATATACTTCCTTCTTTCTTATTGATTCAGAATATTATCCTTACAATTCAATAGATCTATTCTGTTACAGAGTGTGATGGTCGGGACCTAATGGCTAACAGGATGAAACCTCTACTCGTTGAGTTTAAACAGAGGATATATGGACAGAATGACGTACTGCACAGTATTAAAGAGGTGAGAATATGAGACAGACACGTATGTCCAAATCACAATAATACACACACGTAAGTGGAAGGTAATAGGAATAACCGTGCAAATACAAGTGCCGGACATGTCATTAAAAATCCCAAAGCATAAAGGTTGTATACAACTGTGTAAAACCATAAAGTCATGCATTCATGCAGGAACCTATGTAACTAATACTGTTCTCATTTCATTAGTTTCTAGCTAAAGACAAGATCCTCATTGGCTACTTCCAGTTTAAAATAGGTATGTATTTGATTTAGAGATCAATCATGCTTATGTTCATCACTCAAGCTCCAGATACTAGAATAAAGTAAGTGGAACGCTATACATCTTGACAAATTGCCTTTATGTAAAGGGAATCAAAACTCCAACTTTTCGTCATCCAGCCGACGTCATTTCAATTAGCCTGCATAATCACTGGATGCCAAATAGCGTGAGCCATCCAACAAACTGGGTTTCGGACCAGCAAGGGTGTGCCTCGTTAAAACACGGGAATCCCCTTGAATTATAATATTCCATCGGATTTATGCTTACAAACCCCTTTCACCTTGCAAATCCATATATGTGTGTATATGCGCATCCACAATTAAGAACTTCAGTATTCAGCAATTACATGTATAATTAATTTTGCGACTATAGATTTCTCCCAAAGTAGTCAAACAAGCGACGACTTGTTCAGGCAGATTGTATTCAATACAACAATTTCCACTCCTTTCTTGTCGCTCAGTGGTTTTATTATTCATCTAAGTCCTACACTTGTGTATTTTTCGTCATTCACTTGATGCTCAGTTAATGACTTTAGTACAGGTATTAATTACTTGTGACAGCACTCGGATTACCGAGACAATGCAAATTAACTCAAAAGTACACCCATACCTCTAAAGGTGGCGACGCAGAAAGCGAGGAACGGCCAGTTAAGTTGCAAAAAGGTGTCTATATATGTAGGTTTATTAAAGAAGGCAGGAATACACCCACATCTTGGCGTTATGTAAAAGTAAATACTTTGTTCAGAGGATTAGCCGATAATAAGTTGACTGTTTATTGTTGTCTAACTAAATTGATATCGTGAGCATAGATGTCACGCGTGCTATCTCAGCTATCCAATGAGTCATCACACTGATGAGAAACAGTTGAAAGAAATAATCAGATGAACACGGGCTGTAATATCCCAAAACGCCTCATACAAGACACGAGACATGGAACAAGTTTCTTTGTACATCTGTAGATGTATTAGTATATTGTTCTTATGTGCGGATGTTAACGGATATAATCCTCAAACAAGTTCATTGTCTGATATTATACATAAAACATTTTTGGTTGTAACTGCGATATTTGCTTTTTGCTTTCAGTCAGCTCTAATAGAAACACGAGAGACCTCAATGGTCACTGATCAATGTGTTCTGAGAGTGAAAATGATCAATTAATCCTCAATGCTTTTATGTTATAAAGTATGTTCTTAAGTAACAGCTGGAACTAAAATAGCTCCATATTTAGATACCTTGTTAGAGACTGCCGGATTGGTGGGAAGTATTGATCAATTACTATTTGTAAAATAGAACACTCTATGCTAACGTGGAACCTTTTATTAAACTTGAAGGAAGAGGATAAGAGTCCCCACAACGAATGTAACTAATATCGTTCGTATGTGCAGTGTGATACGTCAATATTATCTAGTGAAAGAGAATGTGTTCTGGGAGCCTGGAAAGATGCATACTCGCACCTGTTGAACTGTAACGCAAACACTACTGGAGACAGTGTGGAGTGTGATACGGGGAGTGAAGATGCAAATAGTAATCTCAACAAAATGGTTTCCAGGGATGAAGTCCGACAGGCGATTCTACAGACGAAAAGTGGTAAATCAGCGGGATGTGACACGTTACCGTCCGAAGTTCTAAAGAATGAACAATGTCTGAATTTTATACATAAACTTATTATACTTGCTTCCAAGTTGGAAAAATACCCGACCTCTGGACAAGGGGTATAATCACCCCAGTATTACTTATTGACAGTGGAATGCGTTTCATATAAGGATCCTGAATTAATCGTTAAATTAGCGGAAACCGATTTCAATATTCTTTTTTCCGATATCTCATAATTAGCTGACTTAAATTCGTATGTTTGTATCGGCAATCATCAGCACGACGATAAATGAAAAAAACATTTCTGAAAAATAATAATCAGAAACGTTTCGTCGTAAACAAATGTTTTCGATGTCAATTGTCATCACATGTTTTATTCAAATGACTCTATTGCGTTTATTTCAACGTGTCATGTCATGAAAATTGCAGAATAAAATATATGATTTATGAATATTCCCGAGTCCTAATTTCAAGTGTTATGGTTCATTATTTTTGACACAAGCCCACAGAAAAACAGTGTTGCGCCGTGTTACGCTTCGTCCAACCTGAACATAAAATATTGCTAGTTTGATAAGAATAAAGTTCACGGGACTTTCGTGTATATGCCCTGGCGAAAGTTGAAGAATCTTTCATTCTACACTGGTTTAATTTATCATTTTCAGTATAATATGACAAGAGAGAACGAAAATGAATATTGCGAAATCTAACTTGTTTTCTGGTAAGTGCAAAGGTAACCAGATGCGATGTTACAGACAGAGGTTGTCTGGTAAAAATCTTTCGTCTTTGAATACTAACAGTAAATTTGGAAATATTTCGTCTGGCAAACCCAAATTTAAGTCATATATCTATTTAGAATGATAAAACATAGGAATAAAACATGTTGTTTTTTTACTATACAATTGGCACATCACGGAACCAGTCTGATCTTGTATACTCCCGTGACCCGGAAAGTCGATCAAACACTCCACATGCAAGTTTCTCAGTATATTTTATTTGAACATTTGTTGATATTAGGACAACCACATTATTCTACACTGAATATGCAGATAAGAAACATATAATTGTGAGGCATGTTGATGCTTGTTTCGCTAGGGATTTTTACTTTGTCCGTATAGGTATACAAACGTTTACAAACATCGGCCTCAACAACAGGTGCGCGGGAATGGGCGTGACAAAATTTGTTTCGAAATAACATTCATGCTTTTCTTATTTGACAAAATATTATGCGTGATGCATATGTATGATATTGTATACTAAAACATAGTATCAATTATAGTTTCACTTGAAATTAGGGATGGTTTAATAAATTTTGCGTTCATATTACATGTATGCCAAAGTTATAGTCTAACTTCAGAACAATTTTAGTTTCATAAATAAATTTATGCAATAAATTAAAATCCTTGGTGAATACTGATCATAGATTTGTAATGCTTAATGTTTCACAGCTGGTTACAACTTTAAATATTTTCATATATGTTAATTCTTATTACTAATATGATTAGTATTCTTCTCTCCCAAATGGTCATGGGTAAAGACACTAAGGATCTATCAAATTCATTAGCAAATTGTAAATAACCAATCCTCAGTTATTGTCTTTGAATGATGTGGAAAACTAACAACTTTACATAATTATTTATTACAACTATACCATAAAATATATGGATAGATGTGTCATATTATTGTGTATATTTTGTTTCTATACAATATCTTGCTAAAATATACCTTAAATACAGATGGGTGAAGAACAAGTTTTGTTTTCTACATTAACTCTTTGTCTTCTGAATTATTTTCAATCACAAATAACTAGTGTCATTTATGCTGTTGCAGTAACAGTATATTTATCAGAAAATGACACCATTTGATGAAAACAGGGATCATATACATGTAAAAAATATATGGCCTCTGATGAAAGTCAACAGCCCTCATATTCTGTTAAAATTAAAGTAAATAGAAATTATCTTACCTTAGCATCTTTTCCTGGGTTTTGGAGCAATGACATAATATGAAATTAGTCTACTGAACTTTCGAGGATTGTTGCTGTTTGCTGAAGTGTCTGATAGTGATATACTCCTATCACTACAGTATGCAAAATTGCCCCTGCCATCATAAAACAAAAATGTCAAGAACAGTTTTCTTTCAATTAAAAAATGCCAAAACCTGAGCACTCTGGGGTCTGTATGTATGTGATATTGTCATTGCCACATATATATGGCAATAAAAAATCCGAATTGAAATCTCAATGAATTAGCTCCAAACTGAACAGCAAAAAATCTTTTATTGCAGGGCTTGATTTAGGGAAAGGAAACCTATTTGTCCCTGGTGCCACCTTACATGATTACCACAAAAACAGGTTGCACCTCCTGCTCAGTATATATTTATCTATTACTTGTGGTTTTGATATTGCTGATTCACAGCATCATTACAACAAATTATTCTGGGTCTGGTATAAAAATTATATATTACTTCATAAAATTTCCTGACATGAAAAAAGGGTCATTCTTTCAATCACTGTCAGTGTAATCATTGCTTCAAGCCAGTTCGGGTCATCAGTCTGTTTCCAAGATGAAGTCTGTTTTTAACAGCAGAATATGAAATGCACAGTGTGCAAGTAGGTATAAATATGAGGTTACATTTTGCAGTTTTAGGTTGCGCCAGTGCAAATTCTAGATGCTAAATCGACCCATGCACTTGGTCACTTGACCAGTATTGTCTTTTCTTAGAAAAAATGGACACACGTCAAACAATGTGAACAATTAGTAGGTAGAATTAAAACTTTGAAAGCTCTGCTTTTTGATGCAACAGACGTATTTCAATTTTGCTTCTGCTTGGAGAACAAAATATGTGCCGTTTAGCTGTTTTAATGTCCAAAATGAATACCGATTTTGAGTGAAATGCATTCACGCAAACTATGACTATTTTTGTATCCCGTCATTCCATTTTTTAAGAAATCCATTCACATTACCTTCTTACACTAGATCTGGTTTCATCCGTTTCTGTGAAAGGAAAAAAGAATTCATGCATGGCATCTTCAATCACCAGAATTGTCCTTCTAGTGGCGATAGACACATAACAATATTATGTTATTGTTATGACATACTGACAGTTTATAATATCTCCAAATGTCAGAAGATTATTCGAAAATCATCGACCGCTAGATCCATTACGACTGCAAGTTCTGTTTGGTGATGTCATTATGCTGCTCTCCTGTCGAATGGGTTCGACAGTAGCATTGAGAGGATTAAGCAAGGGTGCTCGCTATCTCCCCTTCTGTTTAACCTCTATATTAATGACTTGATCACAACTGTAAATAACTGGCTCTATGTGTAGACGTCGACAATATCAACGTTGAAATTTTAGCTTATGCTGACGGCATAGTTTTAGTCACAGAGAACGAAGATAACATGAACATTTTACTTGATGTACTCAGTACCTGTTGTCTGGAGAATAAGATGGACATAAATGGAGATAAATCGAAATTGATCCACTTTAGGACCAAATCAGCGAGAATAACTTCGTAAACATTTTCGTCGGGAATGAAATATATTGAATTAGTGAGCTGCTATAATTATCTTGGTTTGTTACTAACGCAGCACCTCGACTTACAACGGATGGGACAAGCAGTAGCAAACTCGGCAAATAGAGCTCTGGGTCTGTCAATATCAAATTACAAGGCCTTGGGTGGAATGCAGTACCATACCTATATAAAACTTAATGATTTGATGGTGTGGTCTACCATACAGTATGGTTCTGTGATATGGGGACAGTACGACTTATCATGTGTTAAGGCTGTGCAGAATAAAGCAATGAGGTTTTTTATGGGTCTCAGAAAATTCACCCCCAACAACGCCGTGTCCGGAGCCATGGGATGGACTCCACCTACAGTTCGCCAATGAGAGACTGTGTCAAAGTTTTACAAGCGTTTAAGTTCCCTTCAAGACCACAGACTGTCAAGAAATGTTTTTAATTGGGCAAATAATCATGCTTTTAAAAATAAGAAAAAATGGAATTTTAGAGTCCTCGTAATATATAAAGCCCTTGGATTGAATAGTTTTATTCCAAAAGAAAATAACTATCACTACAGACGTATTGTGACGGAGGTGAAAGAAGGAGTTTTTAAGATGTTCAAAGGAAAGTGGGCAAGTGCTTTAAATCAGGATAACAGTATCAGTATCAGTGGCAAGGGGGGTTACAAACTGCGTCTATATAACCAGCTCAAGGACAACTACAGACCGGAATACTACAATACACTCCCGATGTCGAGACCAAACAGAAGATCTCTGGCCGTATTCAGATGTGGGGCTGCACCGATTAGGCTTGATTAGGCTTCGCTATACGAACCGTCAATATGTTTTAACTGTACCAACTGTGTGGAAGCTGAGATGCATGTTTTACTTCAATGTCTAATTTATAATGATGGCCGTAAAGATCTTTTAACTACATGTAATGATGAGTGGCCTGATTGTAATGTACAGAATGATGATGTTAAGCTATGTTTTATCCTGGCCAGCCCAAGTGTTGTACATATGTAAGTGCCGAAACCTGCAAGGCCATTTTAAATTATGTAAGGATATTTTATATACCTTATTGTGTTTTTACATTTTACCTGTGTATATTATCCATTTTATTTTTTCCCCATTTGTATTATTAGTAATTTTAATTTGTACTTTTTTAACGTTTAGTCTCTCATAACTCCAAGCGGAGTGGCTCATTTTACTTTTATGTTTGCTTGAGGTGAGACTATAATAAACCACCTGTCTGTCTGTCTGTCTGTCTAGATAGAAAATGTCTCATAAAATAACACTTTCATTCGACCATTGCACCAAAATTCTTTAAAGTTATATTATTGGTTATTTTGTAACCGTATCACAGGGAGATTTCCGAAAAAGTGTGCGTACAGCTGATTGCTGATTACAAGCTTCGCTTTGTGTAAAACTATGAGAAAACAAAATTTAAATGGTAAATCATCATGTCTAGTGATAATCTATCAAAGTTTTCACATTTTTTTATCACGTTGCTCGTTTGCCCGAAGTCTCGGAAGGGATAATATGTACTTTACAATACTGATGTGCACCGATAGGCTTCAATCTGAAGGTTTTTATGCATTAATCAACTATTAAAACATATGTCAGTTTGGTTATGCCTCTTTATTGTATATCCTTTGTTTTGATAGACAGCTTCTCATCCTCCGATAGGTGTTGCTTCGCGCAGTGAGAATAATTCTGAACACTAGTAAAACATGGCGAAATTATAGTCCATAACAAGCAAATCTGCAATCTGCAAAGTAACAACTGATCCATATTTCAACGCTTTTAAAATAGGTAATTGACCTCTTATAGGCACAGCCTTTGCTTAAAATGTTCAATGCTTGACTATCAGCTCAAAACCATGAAAAGTTAACTTTTTTTCTAACAAATACGCTTATAACGGATATAACAAAGATGTGTTTGTCCCATCTGTTTGCTGTGCGTCCATTGTAACAAGATAAATTTAGTGGTCCCTTTAGTTGACTGTATTGATCTTATGTGTTTTTATAGAGTTGGTATTCGAGGTGTTTCCAGATAAGATATGACTTATATATCCAAAAGGAAATTCATATTCTACAGTCGATTAGCACTAAGATATGAGAAAAGAAAATATAAACTGAAGTACAAAAGAAACTTGACACTCATTCGTTTCAGTCATACAGGAAAAATAACAAAACCAATTCATATCATGATACCGGGATAGTATATAATGATCATTGCTGCATGATACAGCAAGCAATCATGACTGGTTGTTTGAAACTGAGTTTGAGTCACCGAAAGACGTAAGGGGTATGAAATGTTTTCTTACAGTTAACAGTGTAAAGACCATGTCCTTAAATGATGTCCATAATGAATGTTTGTCAATGGACATGCACTGACATTCAAATCAATATCTGTGACCTCCATTGGCGTTGATACAGGCCATAACACGACGTCTCACGGAGAACGTAAGACGTCGGATGGCGTTAGCGCGAATCTGTCTCCACTCCTCATGAAGTGGCTGTTCCAGTTGCTGCCTGGTCTGTAGCTGTTGCTGTCGACCTCTCAACTGTCGTCCAAGATGATCCCAAAGATGTTCAATGGGCGATACATCCGGGGAGCATGACGGTCATGGCAAAACGTGCACGTTATTCTGAGCAAGGAAGTCTGTGGTCAATCTCGCCGTATTGTTGAAACATGGTCCCCTGTGCCTGTTGCCGAAGGAATGGCAGCACTACCAGAGTGGGCACTTGATCTCGGTATGCCTGAGCTGTCAGATTTCCTTGAGGAGGAGTCTTCTGTTCGCCACAAATTCCTTTCCCAACCATTATTCCACCGCCACCAAAGGGATGAACCTCTTGTACACAAGCTGGTGCAAGTCGCTCGCCTCTACGCCTGTATACTCAGACTCTACCAACCGCATGGAACAGATTAAATCGACTTTCGTCAGTGAAGAGCACCCGCAGTCAATTCCGTCGGGACCAACGTCGCACAGTTCTTGCCCAGCGTAGACGGTTTAGTTGATGTTGTCGTGTCAAGGACATCCCACGAAAGGGTCGATAGGCCCTGATTCCTGCAGCACGCACTCGTCTCATGACGGTGTTCCTGTGGATGTGGTGTCCGAGTGCCGTTGGTGCCGTTGTCGTCATTGTCAAGAACCTGTTTCGCAGATGGAGTAACCGGATGTGGCGGTCTTCTTGGGGTATTGTGACTCATGGTCTCCCGCTCCTAGGACGGTCAGCTGGAATTGGCTAAAAAGGTTCACGATGGTTTGTCGGATGCAACCAAGTGTTCTGGCAATGTGATTGTTGTTTGCTCCCATGTGGGACATACCGACGGCTCCCTCTCGTTGTTCTGCTGTTGGTATTGGCATTCCTTTGGTGTACTATTCGTTGCAATAATGTCAGTTTATCTCGTGGATCACCTTTTATACCGTTGGTGCATAAATTGCACGTGCAGTCACTAATAAACGTGAATTTCGAGAAACATACATCAAAAGCAAAAAAACACTGAAGTTGGTGTGATTGGGCTAATGATTCACATGCTGTATGTTTGGTATATCATACTGACCACATATTTCAAGGTTACTTTATGTTTTATCGAAATGTTTCCGAAATTGCGGGTGTAAAGTTATTTTTGTACGTCAGTTTATGAATAAGAATGAAAGAAAACAAGACACTAATATAACCACTCATAAATACATGTTGAAAATCTGACATCATGACAGTGACAAGTAATGTGATGTAAAAGTTGGATACTATACTCTGTATCACTGCTCCAGTAAACCTGAATAAGAGGGATAATGGCAGCATAAGATTTGGATATAAAACGTATTGAACAGATAGTCATATACAAGACTGATATTGGCTGGTATGAATGAAGGTGAACGAAGTTTGATGCACGTTGGTTGGTTGTTGTTTAAGTGAGTGAGCTAGGGTTTTTTTACACCGCTTTTTGCAACATTCCAGCAATATCACGGTGGGAGACACCAGAAATGGACTTCACACATTTTACCCATGTGGGGAATCGAACCCGGGTCTTTGGCGTGACGAGCGAACGCTTTAACTACTAGGCTACACCACCGCTCCTAGTTTTGTTTTAAACATCTTTTATTCATGAGAAAAGGATTGGGTACAAGTTATACAACTTAGAACACCCTCTCCGTAGTATTTACA
>VKKT01007130.1:9072-25975 GCA_008038995.1 Haliotis laevigata | reverse complement strand
ACAGTGATAGCTACAGACATGAAACAGTGATAGCCATATACATGAAACAATGATAGCGTTACACATGAAACAGTGATAGCTACAGACATGAAACAGTGATAGCTATAGACATGAAACAATGATAGCGTTACACATGAAACAGTGATAGCTATATACATGAAACCGTGATAGCTACAGACATGAAACAGTGAGAGCTATATACATGAAACAATGATAGCGTTACACATGAAACAATGATAGCGTTACACATGAAACAGTGTTTGCTAAGAACATGTAACAGTGCTTCCTAAAAATATGAACCTGTATGTTGTAACATTGGGAATGGGAACTGTTACGAAATGAAAGCAAATCAGTGAAATGTAAGGTGTAAAAAGTAGTTGTTTGTGGAGTATTTTATAAAATCCAGACATGAATGACATTAGTAAATGCCAGAGGCATGATCAGAATGTTTTCATCATATTCAACAAACTTGTTTTAAATAGCTGATACATGTATAAACTGCTGATACAGAAGGACCTCAATACATAATAAATATCACAGTTAAAAAGCAACACTTCAAATGGATACGAACATATTATCTTTGAAACGTCACTGTTGAAATTTGTTTACGAAAAACTTTCTATTACATGTACAGAAAATAATATTTTAAGCTTTTCATATATTAAGACTTGCAATTTCTCATATTATTATGAAAGGATATTTATATATCAACGCAGGTAGTACATGCTCAAGGTGCTAGTAGAATCCACATGGTGTGGATCTGGATATGGATATACTGAATGTATTTGGTTACACAATCAGAATGAAAGAATTCATGTTGCCTCACCATTTAAGAAGCTGTAGTTTGGACCGAATAATTATTTTAATAATGGGAACATAAAATTATTTACATTTCAGAGTTTTTGTCTTACCTCCTTGTTTGACGGACTCACCAAACATGTTGCCTTGAAATGAAAGACAATTTATTTGAAAATCATTTTGACCAATTATAGCTAGCTGTTGATGAACATGCAAATCCAATGAAAATTTCAGTGACATTTCAATGGTTGGTAAATGTCTTGCATATATTTTTTCCACTCATGTTGGACATTCAGAAATAAGACGTGTTGATAGTTGTTCGTACATTGTGACTATATCATGTTTATGAATCACTATTGAAAAAATGATGACGCCATGGTGTTTGCCAAAAGGTGAGCATATCCTGCTCCACCTGTGGCACTAGTCATAAACACATGTACAGGCAAGTCAATTTTCACCTGAATAAATTTGGAAGAGATGTACAAGTCAAAATAAGGAATAGCATAGGACATCCCTTTTGTCATGGATGCGTCATATTTGGAAATGTTCACCGCATGTCCACTCTTAAACTTTTTGAAAGCTTTACTGAGGCTTTGATGGTTTTTACTTCGATCAAACAACTTCTGAGTGAGAGTCATAGGACTCTGAAATATTGGTGAAAAGAGCATACTCAATAAACAGATAAAAGATACAGAACTAAATATGTCCCATGAAGGATGACAATTTTGTATCACTTTGAATAAATTGTATAATTCCATTGCCCACTGTAGAGTGTGATGTGTAAGGCCAGTAGGACTGTCACGGAAGCAGGAAATCTTTAACAATAGTTTAAAATCATCTTTGGTTGTGATAATGGTTGGTATATACTGAATATTTTGGATCAAACAATTATGAGCACAAAATGCAAGTTGTTGTTACTGCTGGGATACTTAGTATAATGTGTTGCATATTGTTGTACATTGTGCAAAATACATTTGCTGTTAATGTTTGGAAACATAGTATAATTTGTTGTTAATTAGTGGATACAAAGTTGATTTTTTGTTGATTTGAAACAAAGTACTATTTGTTGTTTCTGTTATTATACAAAGTACAATTTGTTGTTCCTGTTAGAATACAAAGTATAATTTGTTGTTCATGTTAGGATACATAGAACAATTTAATATTAAAGTTAGGATACAGGGTACAATTTGTTGTTCCTGATAGAATACAAAGTACAATTTGCTATTAATTATAGGATATAGAGAACAATTTGCTATTATAGTTAAGATACAGGGTACAATTTTCTGGTAATATTCAACTTCTGTACAATTTCCTGGTAATTTTATGAATACATTACACAATTTGTTCTTAATAATAGGATACATAATACAATTTTCCAGAGATGCTGGGATACATGGTACAGTTTGCTGGCCATGTTGAGATACCTTTTCACAAGTTGTTGTTAGATGATGATGTTAAAACCTACCAATCAGGGAATGAATATTATAATTTATTCTCATTGTTAGGATAACACACTATGTGTTGTAGGTTTTATTGAGACAAACAATAGCATACACTTCTAACAATCAAGGCTGCAAGTGAATGTTAGGAAACTTGAATGACTCTTTGGTGCCTATCATCACAGTATTTATCATTAGATGCAGCATAAAAATAGATTATTTTGATGCTTCACCAACCTCATGCATTCTGTTATTGCATGGACAACAGGCTCAGTTTGGATATCTTACTGAATGACCACGATACTAGTGACTTGATCAGCTCTGACTGTGAAATATGAAAAGTTAACTTTATGAGTATCTCTGAAATTGAAATCACAAATTGACGATGCTACTCAATGGTTTGCATGTTATTAAAATGTCCATACTATGAGCTGTTATTCAAACCTGCTCTACCTGCTCAGCCAGTACAGACATGCAAGGCTGAGGTAAACTGTGTTAGATGTGGATCGAGGACTTTGAATACCACTTGCGTCATAAGAGCTTGAATATGCTTAATCATCACAAACCTTTCAGAAGGAGCTGTAACTTCAAGGTTTTCTGTCTTTGATTAAGTGTACATGTACCTTATGTGACTTAGGCACATATGCACATTTTTTCAAAGGAGTAAATAATGACTATGATCATCTTGTACCAGTGCATAGTTTGCCCCTGGTCTGCCCATCCTACTCCTTGGTGCAAGGGACAACACGTTAACGTGCAGATGTTGCACCATCATACTGTTGCATAGGATTTATACTTGGCTTCTGTAATCAGCTTGTGTTCAATTGTGAGGAGAGATATAGCAGCTTGTCTTCTTAACACTTGCATATTAACAAGAAAATAGACAGATAAAAATTATCATGTATTCAACACTACACTTCTCTAAGAAATATGGTTGTTTTCCTGAAAACAACAACTCAGAAAACGTACCTGCATGATGAATTCAGTCTCCGAAAGTCACTCAAACTGGATTAATCTGTTCAAAATAATTTTTCAGCTGTGTTAAACATAGTAAAAATCATTTCTACATGACCTTCTTTACTGGTTCATAAAATAATTAACTGCTAGTTTTTGCATCTTTGCTTGTTAGCGTTACATCATGAACTTCTGAACATATCTGTACAAGTATCAATGGAAAATGAAACTGCATAACTTATACACACCATGAGTGTTGTGAAAGATGGAAGAATCATTCCATTATTGTCAGTGTCTTCTTTAGGAGAGCACAAACACAATCTGAAGCACAAACAACAAAAAATACAAGAACAAAATCAACTCATACAAAACACACTAACTTCCACAAACACATAGGTTTGGGCTGAGGTGCAAATGTTTTTCTCATAAATTTATTGAAGAACCAATCACCAAAAAGTACCTCAATGTTGAGAAAATGCTAACCGCTTAAAATTATATATATTTATCATTCAAAACATGTCATGGTTCTGTCAAAGATATTTTATGGAGATTATAAAATATTCTCTGCCAGAGGAATTTTTTGTTGGTTGTGAAACTACCCAAACCATAAAATTCGCATGCCACAAAAAATAAAAAATATACAGGTTCACAAATGTACTTCAAATTTTCATTTCCACAATAACTATTCTTTTCTCATTATAAGTACCCATATTGCTCAACACATATGTTGTGTATTCAGGTACAACTGTTAAGCTTTTCTACTTGGGATCAACCAATGGAAAAAAGAATTCCCCAAAATAAATATGCATGACTTCAATTTATTTTCCTTAACTTAAAAATGAAATTGAAAGAAAGGATAAAACATGCAATTGCAAAATACAAAAGCCAAGCTGCTTATAGTTGTGAATATTTATCCACCAGAAGCATATACAGTCTGTGTCTGTGGTCACAAACCCTCAGGCCATGTAAAAAATATTCAGATTCACAAAAGTACTGCCATATTTATTTCTAATTTTTTGGGGGTAAGTTAAAAAACTGCTAAAATGTTTTACTGGTAGATGAAAACAGGTTTGTCCAAAAGGGGATGATGAAGTTTCCATTGTCACACACAAGTCTAATTGCCTGTCAAAAAGCTTATCAACTTTCTGTTTCACAGACAATCAGAAAGTCTATAAATTTACAATCAGTACACAGTAGAATTTAATGTAGATAACAACAACCGAACACACAAATTATCCAGAACATGGTGAGGAGAATCTATAATTCAACCCGATTCTTGCCAAATTGTGCAGCATAGAGGGTTGTTAAATAAACAAAATTTCACAGTAAGGACTTTCTGTTACTAAGTTATGAAAGTATGACACAAATAGGGCTGTGTGTTGGCAAATAAACTGTATTGCACTAGATTGCTTTTCAGGTACCCGTATTTGACACGTATTGCGATATGTTGGGAGCTTAAGTGTTTGACAGTGATTGACACTAACTGTACATGTTGATCCTATTTTCTACATCATAAGTCCCTGAACATATATGTTATGGTGCTTATAACAGCAGTCTCAAAATTGGGTTGCTTAGTCAGGGATCCTATTTTCTTTTTCATACAATTTATAGTATACTGTTTTGTCATTGAGTAACAAAGGAAAAACATCTGTTGTGAATGAAAGTCTATGTAAATATTAATTTAACCATTAAGATAATCACCAAAACTTCCTATATGTTCTTTATCCAATATACCAGTTCTCAGAAAAAATATTGCAATATGTATGGTTTGAAAAGCACATTGCGATATACTGGTATACCTGTAATACTGTGCAGTCTTTCACACTAAACTGATTATAGATTATGAAATACAAATTTCATAAACACTGTAATGTATTTAGAAGCATATATGGATGACAACTTCATATGTCATCCATACTTGTTCTGAATTCCAACTTCTAAAAATGCCACTCATCATCATCATCATGAAAACATTTATATAGCGCCAATTCCAGTCCAAAAGTACCTGCTCAGTAGCGCTCTCTGAACAGCTCAAGAAAGAAAAGTTCGACACTGTATGTTTTCTTAAAAAGGTATGAAAGAGAAATGAAATGACATGTATTTGTTTTGTATAACAACTTCAACCATGTAGTGAGCATGGATAGAACACCACGAAAGCCTCCTCTTTCACCCAAATTCAAATTGGACATCTGACATAATCACCTGTCGTGATAAGCATGTAAGTCATACAGCCAAACCCAGTTTATCAGTCTTAACACGACCACTGATGAATGGGAAAATCACATATCAAAATCTCTCACCTTTTTCCTTAGCTCGAAGAAGAAATTATTCAACAAAACAGTATGAATGCTTTTGTCACATGTACATGTATATTCACTATATTTGAAACACAGACCAGTTAAAGACACGGTTTGTTTTATGGATTATTTAAACATATCACTGCCATTATTCGCATACATTTCAAATGAAGAACATAAACAATTCAGAATGTAATCTTTATGTTGTTTTGGTGAATCATTTTCAGCTACTTTCAGACAGTTTATCAAAATTCAATGAAATTTGAATCAGAAGTTTCAGTTTGAGAGTATTAATGAAAATGACATGGCTTTTCATTGATTGAGGTCTGCAGTAACAATAGGTGAATTCTTTGAAATAGAATTGATACTATCTTGTACATATTCTTCCTCATATATGTTCATGAATTTAATCTAAATGTCCAACATGTCTCTAATGGAGAATCTTCCACATCATTGGGTAGATTTTGAATAAGGGGTGCAGCAAGGTGGCTGTGTGGGCAGACAAGGGGACGCTATACTGAAACACATGACACATGGAATAAAGGACAATCAGGGTCAAGGTTGACCAGATGTAGCAAACAAAATAATGGAAAAACACAAATATTGCCCCACATTTAAGCAAACACTATATTAATATTAATGATAGAAGAAGAACAAATACACAAACATAGGTGATGCTTCATTGATGCTCTCAGCATGGCCTTTTGAGTTACTGTTGAGGTACCGTCTAAATAAACATGTTCACTTTGGTAGCAATCTGCAAATCTAATATTTTGTGAAATTATCCATTTTGAAAAGGAATTTGAAACTTAAATATGCCAGACAGGGGATGGATATTGAGTTGAACCTATTACAAGTTGTGTTACCTACATATGTATGTCAGCTTTGATCACTGTCCACTCCTGTATATGGACTTCAATCCAACTCATAATGATCTTTGATTTCGAAAAGTTCAAACCCTTTCATAATTTGCGTATGATAGTTAACCGCCACTGTGTAATTCTATAAGTTGGTATAAGTTGAATGTAGGTCTGAGCTATATATACACACATGATCACACAGCATGTGACAAATGAATGGGAGAACAACAAAAAATACAGACAGATTAATGAATGATTGGATTGATGGTGAAATGAATTAAAATAGAATGAAATAAGATAGTGATCATTATGATTGAACCTGCGTACAACTGCAACATGAAATATATCAGATATTTGATAACCATTAATATTTCACAATTTCTGACTGCACCTTTCTTCAATGGTGTCTTGTTTCCTCCCAATATAGATAAGTGATGTATAGTTAACACATAGGCTGCATCACATGGTCAGGGTTTGTAGGTTAATTGGAGATGTGTTACATATACGTATATCTTTCTCATCGTTTTTCTTCCCAGCTGAGGAAGGGGGGTGTATTCTGATCAATCATGTCAGTGACAGGTCACGGGGATGGCAACATAAAACATGCATATTAAGGCATTAATAGATCGGACAAAAACTGGCAGAGAGTCCTTTTCAAACAGAAAGTGTATCACCTATAGATTTCAGTGTCCATATACTATGCACAAATCTGACAAGAATTCAATAACCATCATCAAGAATGTGCATGGTTTCAGACTTTACTGGGCAAGAAAGGTATTGAAAGGTACAGTATATGATCTGATCTGTAGTTAGAGAACCTAGTGTCAGATAGGCATGTTGATCTGCTTGGTTGAATCTGCCATTAAAAATGAGACAAGCAGGGTTCACTGTGCTTTCTGTTTCACTAGAAGCACTTTATTATATACTGCGCAGAATTCAAGTTTATAGATTTACATACAGTCCCTAAATAAAGTTTTGTAGGAGGCTGTATCAACAGATTTTGATAACAGAATCAAAAAGTATTTAAGGAACCCTCCAGCCTCATAGTTTCAGGCCTCAAGCTGTAATTGGGATTAGTGTGGAATTAGAGTGAATATTTGAAAATATGCTTGGGAAAGCATGTTGGAAAATTTCAATGTTAACAGCTTCACAAGAAGGAGGATTTAACTTTTTAAATTGTTTTAACCACATATAGACAAAACATTCATGTAAAAAATACAAGAAACATACCTTCTGTGGGATAGTGTCCAGTTATTTGTTTTCAATAATTAATAATCGATTTCTTGTCAAGTGTTAAGCTTCTGGGGTATAACACATTTGTAATATTATTATTATTACCATGAAGGCTAGAATTCATCACAAATTACAATGGACATATTCATATTCTTAAATACATTCCTGTGTGATTTTCAAAGCTTAAGCTTACATGTAATACACATGACACAGAGATGCCAAGCTCTTTGATTTCATTGTAGTCGCTACGAATTTTAGCCTCAAGCTATGCCAATACGAAATTCTACGAATTTTGAAGAAAATTCATTGAAATTTGAATATATAGACAAAAACATATATCTTCGTCGATTGAATACATTTTTGACCCAAAAAGTCAAGAAAAAACGTAATGCTGATAATTTGGAAATCTGCTGTGGAGGTATGTGAAATTAAAGCTTCACTCTTGATTGGTGTCATATTATCTTTCTCAGAATCCATCATGATATTAAGTAATTAGTTCACTATTCTTTTTATGGTCAAACTACTAATTTTGATTGTTGAAACTACTATTTGCAACACTTTGGCGTTGGCATCTCTAATGACATACATAAACTATCCAACTAACATTAACATAGCAGTAGACTCCATCAGCACTCCCTATAGCATGGTTCTGGTAACAACAGACAGACTCATTACAATTTGGATTGATCAATAGTTGACCATATGAAATTTCCCTCCAATTCCTGCTTGAAGAAGTCAGATGTTAACTGGAGTGATATAATTCCTTACCCTGGACATATGGACAAAATGATCAATCTAAATATCAATGATTGATACCTCATTACCAATCAATCGGGAAACTATCATCATTTTCATGTATGGATAAATGAACAAATGTCTCAGTTTTTATTTCTGCTCCAGTGGCAAGATGCCAATTTTATGAATTCCAAACACAAAAGCATTTCAGTTTGAGACAAATGCAGGCACCAATCCCATTTCACTAATGTTATGTATCTCAACAATACATTATACATGATTACCTGCCGGCAAATAAATATTGTTTATTTATAGAAAACTAAACACAAAAATATTTCCATTTCTTTATTACTGGGTATTTACAAGTGATGGGATGTTTGTACTTGCTGATGAAATCTTGTCTGAAATTGCTGGGCAGTACTCCCGCGATCGCTGATGACTTTCCATCAATACTCCTCACAGGCAACCACAATCAGTGTTATATATTTCATACACTGTAAGAATGTAGGCGGACACATGCTCTTGCACAATGTCAGGTGTGTGATAGCATATCAGCTTCTTCAGCACAATCAGTCACAAGACCTGGTTCAGACAAACAAATATTGCGGCCGTCAAACACTTATGTAAAGGATATTTAGTGCCCACCTTCTGAAATATCGATCACTGTGTTTGTCACGACATGAGACAAACATGTTTTTTGGCAATAAGAGCCCAATTTAAATTTTCTTACCTATATGAATCTTAAATATGGAAATAACATTTAAGGCACTCTCAAAACTCTGATTATTTTAAATCAACATAGCATATTATTACTTAATAAATAACAAACAAAAATCATAACAAACATAAATAACAAATAATCAAATTTTTTTCCCTATTGAATGGATCAAATACTAGTACCTGCTCCACCTGATTGTATGTCAAGTATCCCCCCATGCCCATGGTCAATGTATACGGGTATCATATCAGCCTCTCCTTCTTTAGTGGACACTCTTGTCACATTGTAAAATATATTGCTACACAAACTCTACAAACTCACTATCTCTGTATTGTAAATCATGCCTTATGTCAATGGCCAGATTGAAGAAACAAACATAGTAAATAGTAAAATGTAAACACTAATAAATTGGAACTCTTATTAAAACAGGAAGTCCTGTTTGTCAGGGAGGTTAGTGATGGCAAGTTGTAGACTGGTCGTGCTGTCTTGTCACACACTACATACATATGTCTCATGACACTATCCTCCTTGGCGATATCATAACCATCCACAAGTCACTCCAAGGGATATATATCTAAACAAATTGAAAGGGATGGATGGTAATGTGTGTCCTATACAGAAGCCTTTGACGGTTAAATTTATTTAGATCAGAGTATCAAGTCAAAATTAATAACCCATATTGTTAAAAGAACTATATGTTTCATTGTGTGTATATGCTATCCAATGAGCACAAGAACATTAGTTTTCAAGAGTTCATGGCAAAGTACCTTCAATCTTTAAAAGTTTAATTACAGCAGTCTGGGTGTGTGGCACCATTCTATGCTGGATATCTTGCTCCATGTACAAGAGAAATATTACTCTGGTCAGGAGTTCATTGTCAACACCCTGGGGAGTGTACAACTCTACCCATGTATGAGGTGCTGGAAGGGTACCCGTCTACTGAGTGAAGAGGCATACTTCAAAGTGACTTGCACAGGGATCCTCCACATAAGATACCTGTGCTTCACCTGTAAAGCCAAGTCTCTCCGCAGCCATTAGTGCTAGACTTCACCGGAGTTTTGGCCTGTGTACTGTACACATAACCATAGGCCACCATTGAGAATTGATGTCCTATTTCTCTCATCTAAAAATGTTTCAAAAGTACTATCCAAATAAGACAAGGGATCAGTCCATGTAAATAAGACATTCATCAATTTACAGAAGCAGCACACAACATAAACAAGTATAAGAATAAAGGACTACCAGTAATAACAAAAGCGGAGGGTTCTATATTTAGGTGAAGATGAATTGGAAGACACCTATATAAGATCAAATAGCTTCTGTCACAGCTTAAACACATACATCAAATACCTACCCATCTTAGTCTCCAGAAATGCTCAATATTCTCAGCTCGGAACTTACATTTAAATTTGAATGTTAAATTTTGAAACAAAACAGACACAATTGTGAGGTTTCAAATAGAATCTGTTCGTCAAGGAGGATTATTTCAAGTTGAATGAAACCTAATGTAATAATCAGACTACCAGTAAATTCAAAGAAAAATTATATTAAGTAAGGAATATATTTTGAAATTATCTTTTAAACATGAATCATAGGTTAATACAAGTTAAAAGATTTCATAAATGTATTTTAACTATGGACTTTTCACCAAAACTAAACTAATAATGCAACATTTAAAGGATGAAATAAAACAATACTGGTTTTAATAAATCCCAATAATGCACCACCATTGAATACCCAGAGTGAGACAGATCGTGACATTACACCTACAGACAAGATGATTATACACAGGGTTTATGTTCAGATGGGGTACATCTACATCTGTCCTCCTGACACACAGTGGTTAATTACTGGCCTGTTAATCAATGACTAAGGTATGAAACAGCTGATCAATGCTCCGTTCATCGTTATCTACCACCTGGAGCACTGCCCTCCTACTCATACACTTGGCACTGATAATGAAGTTCAAAAATAGCATTTTGACTTGTACAAAAAAAACTCATTACAGCTGGGATTGTAAACACATATCAATAGTTTCTTCATCTTTGAAGGAAAGGATGTTTGTTTATGAAATTTGTAAACTTCTTTTAAAAACAAAACTTCTTCTAAATCGTCAATAATTCACACAAAAACTACATTAAAACTCGAACACATCCTGTATAATTAATCATGAAAATTTGAGTAAAGAAATAAAGAATAAAGAAAATAAAACAATTTTAATTAATACATTCAGACACATTAACCAATATGAAACAGGGATGTTAATTCGTGAAAAACGTTTAACGATCCACAAACAGAATATTTCTTTCCACCAGGATGTTCCGAGGGTGTAAAAATAACAACTCTTGCTTGAAATGTTTTGGAACACCACACCACGCCTCCGTATGTTTTGTGCAGTCTCTCGTTTTACTAATCATTAATTATCATGTTTAAATGTGGGAATTTTCTCTCCATTTCAACTCTCTCAAATGAAATACCAATCAGAATTGATTCGTTTGTGAAATGTATGTTGTTGACCCGTTTCCAATCTCTTCTGCCTCCCACCTATCGCCAGCCCTCACAAACTCAAGATTGCGAAATCCTGCTAATTACAAGTTATTTTGAAACGTCACAGTTGAGACTTAGCTTAACTTGTATATGAATTGTAAGTCAATGTCGGGAGTTGTAAAATCAATCGCTATCATAAAACTTTACAAAACTCATGCGACTGGGTTTTCGCGACCATGTTAATCACCCACAAACAATCGACAGTGGGACTGTTTGAATTTGACACAATTTGTCTGCGCTATGGGGACCAGAGCTAGGTCCATTGTTTCGTTAGGTAACAAACAGCAACTCAAATAACATGGCAGAATGTATGACAAAGCAGTAAACCCCAGCCACAAAGGCCCTGTTAGCCTTCAAGGTCTCTTTCCACCTTGCCAAACCACCTCAAAATAGATTTTCAACCCTGTGAATACTATCTCTGGCCTGTCGGCCGATATATTGTTCGTTAATATCCGCCAGTTTTCGTTCGTGGCGAAATATTCCATTTTTAGCGTCCGTAGTTCACGATTCTTGCCGAAGTGGTCGGAAGACTAACATCCATATATGGTCAGATTATTTCCTATTGCCAGTGACGTCAGTCTCCACATAATTGTGGTATTCACACTTCGGTTACGTATGGCATGCTTTGTGTCCCATATATGGAAGTTTCCGAGCCGGGGTGATAAAGGTCATGCCGCATTGGAGGCTCATGAATAATTCATAGTTTTACTATGTTTGCGATTTTCTCCGCCATTTCAAAGTGACATGCGTCGAGTTTGGTCTTATTTTGTAGATATGTTACTCCTCTTTAAAATGGCCGTTTCAGAATTTGCATTTATTCCTTATATATGGTTCAATTCTGCGTGACCTACTTGCAAACCGGCGATAATTGATTGTAAAGGTTATCACTTATTTATGCCTACGTCACATGACGTCAATCAAACTCGACAGCAGATTGGCTGAACATGTAGAGGCTATGCCATATATGGTCATTACGCTCCGGTCGAGTTTCATTCATAAAAGCAAGACTTTCATTCATAAGTTCATACTCAGTCTGTCGATGGTAGGAAGAACACCGTGTGATACGAAGGAGTATTTACTACCACAACACACACAGTGGTAGCCACACAAACACTGTGGACGCTTTTAATCGGAAGTGAATACTGTTGACTGTCTTCGCAATGATTATGGACAGTCTAGATACCTTAACAAGAGTGGCTCTCGCCGACATGTGTGGGGATTTAGTGACTGGATTATCATACGATTCTCCGTCAGAGGCGACGGTTATAATGGGAAGAACTGCTTCAGAATCAGTGGATGATTCTTTAAACACACCCGTAACAACATGTTCGGAAACGACTTTCCAGTTTGGTACGGATACATTGGAACCTCCACCGATCACCGCTACTGGTAGGTCTCATTCACATTGTACAGCGATCAGCTGTTCCGTCTGTCTAATGTGCTTACAGATGACTCGGTCAGCTTCGCTCTGGCATCCACTTGCTTGATTTTAACTCACTTCTAAACATGACATTGCTCCATATAGTTCCTTAACTTACTTGACATCGCTGTGTTTCGTTTGGTTCGGTTGTCATTTGGAAAATAACACTAGAAAATACCGTGGGAAAACTAGAACAGGCTGCGTCCATATTGAGTGAGCTAATTATAGTTCTACTCATTCATATGCAGCCACAGACCAGCATTACGCATGTCACAAACCATTATCATAATTATGTATGAATGATCCAGACTTGGATTGCGATCAATACCTCGTCGTGATTATTGATTTTCATTAAGTATGGATGCTGGTCCGACCGAAATACACGCGAATCTGTTTGTGTGTACAGTCGCCTACGCAAGTTGGGGGCGTGGCTTAATTCAAGTGTCACAACTGCCGGCTACGTCAGTGCTCTTACGTTCATTCACAAGGTCCGCGCGCTTTTGAGATTGCTCACGCTTCATGATGATTTTGCACGGTACAGTTTTTTGTACATAGGAATTTTTCAAATGAATTTTTACTGATACAGTGAACATTTTTAGATGGACGTTGGTGGAAAATATTTTTATTTACTTATATGTGATTGTTTCTGTTGAAGTGAGTCCGTTACATTTGAACCGTGAGCTGTTAAACCATATGGTATTGAGTGGACACATGTTTTCACTCTTTTTTTTGAGGCATCCAATGTTTTTGAACAAACTGTTTTGAATATTTTAACAAAATATTTATGAATTGATTTTTTGTATTTTTCAGCCAACATCCTCGCCTCCATCAACATCCCCGAAGCCGGCAAGGGGGATAGCCTATTCCCACCACGTACCCAGGGATCCCAGAGCGGGAATGTGACAACACATACTATCTCCTACAAGGGGACGCTAGTCACTACTGCCGTCACGCCGGCCTCCACCGTCTCCGATACAAACCCAACGAACTTCGCCTCCATCCTCACTCCACTGTCACCTCTCATCACCATCCTCTCTCAGGCCACCCAGAACCCAGGACAGGGCTTCAGAAACTACCCCGCTAACTTAAGCGACTTCGCCACGTTCACTAGCCAGGCGCCGATCAGCTTCGGGTTCAAGTCCCCTGCCCCTTCTCCGGTTCCCGCTCAGTCGCCACAAGCTCAAAGTGACGCCTGTTCCATGGGGCAGCCAGACCAGGGCGATCACTTCTCTACTGGGTTCGGATCCCCAATGACCCCTCACTCCACACAGTCCACCCCCGAGCCTCAGATGCCAGCTGTGTCCGACGCTTTCTCCAGGAGTGATGACAGCATCAGCTATTCGTCACCTCCTCCACCACCGCCGTATTCACAGTCGCTACCTATGTCTCTGGAGCAGGAGTTGCCCGGTCTGGCCATGAAGCAGTCACCATGTTACACCTCATGCAGCCAGGTGCAGCCCAATCAGGCACAGCAATGTGACCAGACATCTCTTATAAACTTTGCACCCAACAACTTGCCAGAAACTGTGTTACAAATGCAATTCTCGGACTTGAGCAAAGCTCAAACAATCACAGGGGACCTGAAGTGGTCTATATCATCAACGAATACAGCATCTCAGTCTCAGCTGCCTGATTTCCCAGCCCTTCAGATCGGGGCTCCCCAACAAACTGTACAAAGCGTGTCAAATGTGCCCATGCAGCCCTTCCATGTCCCAGGGACAATCAAGTCAGAACCGGGTACATCCACGATTGATGAACGCTTTCTGCTGTCGTCTGCTGGTATGGACTTTGTTACCGCATCTTCTACTGCTGATGTCAAGCCTTCAGTCAGTTCTATAACCTCCACACTTAACCAGCCCTATCAACAGGGCACCCTCAAACTTTTACCTGTTAAACCTAGGAAGTACCCCAATCGCCCCAGCAAAACACCTCCCCATGAACGACCATACCCCTGTCCAGTTGACAATTGTGATAGGCGGTTTTCAAGAAGTGATGAACTAACACGACACATCCGTATTCACACAGGACAGAAACCCTTTCAGTGTAAAATATGTCTGCGGAGTTTCAGCCGCAGTGACCACCTGACAACCCATGTTCGGACACACACTGGCGAAAAGCCATTCTCCTGTGATGTCTGCGGGCGTAAGTTCGCCAGGAGCGATGAAAAGAAAAGGCATGCAAAAGTGCACTTGAAACAACGCATTAAGAAAGAGGCTAAAATGCTTGCAGCCAACGCCCCCCTCCCAACAACTCAAGCGACGACCTTGTCAGGTGCTATGGTAGACTCTTTATTAGACTCAAGCAGTGTTAGCGGGTCTAACACTATGTGCTCTTTACCCCTCGTAGTGACGACGGCGTCGCTGTGAGAGCCCCTCCACAGATGGTGCTACGCAATTGTACTGGTTTA
This sequence comes from Haliotis laevigata, assembly GCA_008038995.1. Classification (NCBI taxonomy): domain Eukaryota; kingdom Metazoa; phylum Mollusca; class Gastropoda; order Lepetellida; family Haliotidae; genus Haliotis; species Haliotis laevigata. The sequence continues at coordinate 10,567 of VKKT01007130.1, read as the reverse complement.
TGAACATTGAAACCGTTGTTGAATCTGACTTAATATGAAACAGTGAGGGCCTACAGAGGTAATGTCTGCCCCTCAATTTTTTGAGTCGGACTGGTCCGGTTCCCGTTGAGCGTTGTCTTCTCTTCGGCTTCTTTATCTGCCGGTGAAGTTTGTTACGGTCTGTGACTGTGTGTTCTTACATTGTGAAGTATTTTATCCATTGTGCCATTACTGTATTCAATGTGTTCCCCAGGTTAAGAGGAACTTCACTGTTATCGTAACTCACATTTCATTTGTTTTTCATTTTACCCGAGCGCTTGATCAGTCTTCGCAGGCAGCAGTTGTAAGTTGTTTTTGCATCATGAGGTTAACCCTGTTATGTGTTCAAGGGTTACACTGAGAGCATTTATCTGTGTCCATGTTATGTGTACTACATCAAAATTATCCAAATACATTAAATTCTTTATCTATTTTTCTATATTGTTATGACTGAAGTAATGTTGTAACTATTTGCTTAAGTCAGTGATCAAAATGTCTCTTCATTTTCGTTGATAGTTTTTAAAGTGCTCCCACTTTTGTTATGACATCACAAGTACCGGTTCTGTTTGATTTTGTTGTTGTGTACATATTGAATTCTAACTGAATCGCTTTCCAACGTGATATGTGTTACGCCAGCCTTCTATTACTAAATGAATATAGAGTACTATATTTTGACATTGAAAATTATTTTCTTTATGTTGTTCAACAAACTACTAATGTAAATGAATTGACTCCCTCGACAAATCGTACTGTCACCGCACATGTATCAGAAGAAACTGTCATAACAACTTGCATGATCTTGAAATCCATTTAATTCGTGCTATATATTTTGGCATAGTGCATTTAGACCAATCCAGATTGCCAATTTTACACTTGTGACAAATGTATTTACGTTCTATAGTGGTGACAGTTGGGAGGCAAGGAGTTCATTCATTTTCATGTTACAATGCTACACCGTTCTTGCTGGTTGAGAGTACAGATGTATGGCATAGTGCCAAAGAATGATTGTTGACTGGCATATTAAAATGCGGTTGTCGTGAAAAGAAACCAAAGTCTTTTCGTTTTTCTTCATCATGGTTGTTAGAAGTTGTCAGTACCGAAACAGAGTTATCTGCTCTTGATGTCGGTATGCAATGGCCGCCCGCCAGTGGAATGTTTGCTGCGGTACGGGTTACTAAGCGGAAGAGCATGGCGTCTTCGGATTCCCAACGTTAGTCAAAGAATGCATACATGCACCATGTTATGGTGTTATGGAGAACACGTCATTGCTGTTATGATATTCCACATCTAGACAACAATGGATTTTTCTAGAACCACTGTTACATTTTCGAGTTCGCATAGAGTTCCTGTAGTATTACACGCACGGCCTGGGATCGGGTCTGGTAACAAAACTCACTGAAATCCTGAAAAATTATATACATGTATATCTAAAATGGTTAAAATAACATTTAACATGGACAAATATAACAATGTCCCC